>JAOSBO010000006.1:31929592-31940446 GCA_027563915.1 Erythroxylum rotundifolium
ATATTGATAAATACAATAAATTTAATATTAATAAAATTAATAATAAGTAAAAGATTAATAATAATAATACATTAACATTTAGTGAGTTAAATTAACCCGAAAAGTCTATTAGTGAGTTAAATCAATCCAATCTATTATCAAATTTACACATAAATGTCAAATTCTCAAATTCACACTTCAAATTAAGCATTTTATCGAAATTAGGCATTCAGATTCTCAAATTCACACAACAATTACAACGAAACATTCCAACAATCATAAAGGGCATTTTATTGAACACCTCATAGGTGATATGTATAATCTCTAGCTAATCACAAATCAAATACCCAAGGTTATTACATTATTTATCAACAATAATACATATAAACAACAAATCAACCAACAATAAGACAAAAAATGGCATACAACAACAATAATCACATAAAATTTGATCACCCAAACACCCATGATTATCATATAAAACATGCATTTTTTTGGAGAAACAATACACCCAATAGAGAGCTTATTGGAAAATGATGCATGACGGGTTAGAAAACGGCCGAAAAATGATGGTGAAAGAAAGGTATATCGTTGGGACACCAGAGGATGCGTTTAAACCAAATGACGTCATTTTATTTATTAACCAGTTGACATTTACCGTCAGAATTTAAATTCCGTCAGTATTTAAATTCCTTAATTATTAATCGGGAGGTGTTGCTGCTTCATTTTGCGACGAAACCGATTTTCCTTCAGTAAAGATAATATCAAGTGTATCGACGGACAATATTCCATTGGTAACTAACAGATGCTGATCCAACCTTACTAGCGGAAAGACTTCCGTCAGTAAATGTCTGAAGCTAGTTAATTGTGGGAAACATTCCCGTAATTATTTCCGACGGTCACGGTAACGTTGTCAGCAAACTTAATATCAAGTTTATTGACGGACTACATTTCATCGGTGAATCGCAAACGCTGATCCAAACTTACCGACGGAACATCTACCGTCGGTAAACGTCCGAAGCTATTTAATTGCGGGAAGCATTCCCAAAATTTTTCCGAAGGTAATGGTTACGTTGTCACTATATATCGTTGGAAATTTTGCGTGAAATTCATTCCCTCTAGTTTTACGGACGACATATGTTTCTGTCACTATATATAAACATTTATAACGTATTTATTGACGGTAACTTGTAATCCGTCAGTAAATAGCTATGGTTTTTATTCTGTCGACAAATTTCTGACGCTAATTCATGATTTTCTTGTAGTGTATTCTTAGCCATATTATGTACGGATTCCAAATTTGTTTAGAAGGAAATCTCTACCAGATAGAAGGAAGTTAGTTTGTAAGTAAGAAAGGGAGGAAGAACATGACAGTCACTTCTCTGTATTACTCCATTTCATTTTTTTCTCTGTAATCCCTTTTAATCTTTTATCTTTTCATCTATTTTTGTGTTAAAATAATAGCCATGTGTGGCTAAATTTGAGGATTCTGATTCAAGCAGATTTGAAAATCTAATTATAAGTTTAGGAGGTTTTGCTCTAAACCTTGATTTTATTTTAATTCAAATATTTCTTGGGAATGATTGGTACAATTAGCAAATAGGTTACTTATGAATTTTCATATATAACTTATGAGAAAAAAGAAAACTAAATTGAGAAGTTGTAGTTATTTCAGTTATTTATTTTAAGGTTGTCTTTTTCATTAAGCTTATTCTTATCACTTAATTAATATGGAATGTTATAGTACTCAATCAATTTATGGTAAGTTTTGAGTTGAATGTTAGGTTTAAACCAATTAATTTAAAAAAATTAACTTATTATGGCTATCTTTATAAGTTTTGGACTAAATGCTTGAATTGTAAAAAATATTTCTTTTAGAATAACGATCAAAGTTATAATTGGATGAGATATTTTCCTTGGACTGGAGTTAAGTACCATTGAATTTCTCACTTTAATATTTAATTGATTTATTTTGATTCCTTGTTAAATTTAGTTTAATAGTTAATCAATCATAAACAAACCCCCCACCCTCCCCAACTTTGTTTTGTCAATTGAAATTACGAAATTAGCTTTTAGTTCTCTTAAAATTCGACCTAGTTCTACGACTACTACAAGAATTTAGTGAATCAGAATTAATTTTGAGGGCTTTAACAACTCGATCAAGTTTCAAGAATAATATCCATGTCTTCTAATCCAGGTATTTCTAATATCATTTTACTATTCATATTTTAATTATTAAGGTGCATATAATGCTATTAGATCATATAATCGTTTTTGTTTGATATATAATTTTATATATAGTATTAAAGCGTATTTTCAATAGATATTATAGATTTTTAATCATTTGAATATATTAAAATTTTTAATTAGAAAAACTTATATCGAAGATCTTAAGATTTTAGAAAACACCCAAATTCTATTTGCATGAAACCATATAGATGTTTATTGTTTTTATGATTAAGATATAGAGTTAGTTAATAATTAAATCAAAGTGGATTACTTATCAAATTTGTAACTTAATATTGGTTAAATCATATTATTTTTATGAATGAGTTTTGTAATCAGTCAATAACTACAATAAAATGAGTTTTTCGTCAATTTTATGACTTAATTATTTTTAAATCTTATGTTTTGGATCTTTTTTTGGCCCTTTTTCCAATTGATTTTATGTTTCTATAATTTTTTGATATTGCCCCATTGGTCGGCTAGACAATATCATATTAACTGAATCCCTAGCTACCAAGGGCAACATGTCACATTACTTTTTAGGAAGGATTTTAGTTTACCATTCAATCAATTGAAACCATAGTTTTATCAACCATCAGTTGGCTGAATAAAAGTTCTTTCAATTTTTGTTTTTATGCATTTTCGCTTAAGTTTGTCTAATTTAATCACTTTTATCTCCACCAAAAAAAATTTATCTCTTAACTTATTATTGTTACATGTTCAAAAGGGATAATTCTATATAAGTTTAATGATATCATATAATAATAAAAAGGTGCTGTAATTTTACTTTATAAACTATTTTATGCCCAAATTGAGCAATGGTTTGTATGCTGTTTCTTATTAATTTATTGAAACTCTTGATTGCATTACTTATTCTGCCAATAACAATTTTATGAAATTTTAAGTTTTTTCTAATCTCTTACGAAAGGTGTCTTGTTAATTAGTCCAACGAATCAAATAGTATAAACAATAAGACAAGTCTAATTGAGATCTTAGCAAGGAATAATTTTGAGGCTTAAAAAGTGATGTAGAGTTGGCTTTATATTTTGTAGATTTAGATATAACTCATGTTAAGGATGAGTTTGTGCTTATAGTAAAAGGAGCATAAAAGAGTGTAGGGTTCACTTATAGAAGTAGGAAAGATCAAATAATATGGGCATCATAGTGTTTAAGAATTCCATTTCACCATCCTTAAGGGGGATCATCGACTAAAACTAATGCAAAGAGGTTTATAAAAACTTTGAAGGAAAAGTTCACCAAATATGAGAAAGTTGAATATAGATTACTTATGCATATTTAAACTTATTAGAGCTATGATGGAGCATATAGGGTTAGAGCCTACATTATGAGGATCTAGGATATAGCTAATTGGCTAAATGAAATATAAGTCTCAAATTCTTTCTTAATAAATTAAGTGTTGAAATTTTTATCCTTCGATTTTAGTTCTTTGAAGATAATATATGTCAGGAAAGAGGTATGAACAATGAATGAGTTAATCTCAATTTGTGCCTGAAAAGATAAGAAAAGAAGGCAAGGAAGTTATGGGGGAAAAAAGACCCAGAAAATGAACAAGGGTTTTCGAAAGGACAAAATCAAATCTAATGAACCACCTAATCGAGTTAAGAAGAAGAATATCAGGTTTTAGCATTGAGAAAATATGAGGCATCTAAAGAATGAGTTATAGAAGTATAAGTTTTATTTGAAGAAAAGGAAATCAAACTAGGTAACTTTAAGGTTTTAATTTGCTTTGAGTCATCTTTAATAAATGTAGAATTAATAAATGGGTGGTTGGATAGTGGTCCCTCAATTCTTACTTCTAATACATTATAAGCATTAAGAAATCAAAAGAGGTCAAACAAAAGGGAGGTGAACATGCTTGTGGGTAGCAAAACTAGAGTAGAGGTATATCATATTGGAGATGTAGCATTATAGTTTGGATTAGATGGTAATATAACGGTGAATAAAGTGTTGTATACATCATTTATGGGATGATATCAGTTTTAAAACTTAGATGTTATATTTTCACTTCTTTTCAATAATAAAAAATTTTAATCATCCCTTAACATTATTAGCACTGGTTAATATTTGTTAAACATTAGTCTTATTATTTAGTTTTGAAGGATCATAATGAATTGGTCGTAAATGTTGAAAACAAAGAATTAGAAAGAGTATAAAGAAAGAAAAGTCATTCAATTTATGGCATAAGGGACGTGTTCATATTTTAAAGGAAAAGGTTAAAGGATTGAGCAAGAATAAGGCGATCCTTAATTTGGTTTATGATAATGTTGGTAGTGCTTATATAGATTATACTAAAAGTAAATTCATTAAAAGGAAGACCACTAGTAGTAGTGAAGTTTTGGATATTATTCACACAAATATTAATGGACCTTTGAACCCAATCATTAATGGAAAGAAATTTTTATTTTAATTGGTGATTATTATCTATATAGTTACATATATCTCATCAACAATAAGTTTAAAGCCTGAAGAAGTTTAAAGTATTTAAGGTAAAGTTTAAAAAGTAGTAGACCTATTATAGTTGTCAAATTATATTATGATAGAGAGTATTTGGTTGACATAAAGATTTGGGTCAAGAAAAGAGATCGTTTGCTATGTTTTTATATAGTTGTGGCGTAATCATACATTATACGTTGTAATTACACCCTAGTAGAACAAAGTAGCAGGCATAATCACACATTAAAGAATATAGTAAGCAACATGATAGAGAGCTCAAAGCTTCCTAAGTGTCAATTAGATAGGGTATTGAAGATTAGACTAAGTCCTAAACTGTGTTCCTGGTAAATCAGTTCTCAAAACTCATTTAAATTAGATAAATTAGGAAACCTATTTTGAACGCTGTAGGGATTTAAAGCTATATAGTAAATATAAAAGTTAGTAACCCTTTAAAAAATAAGTGGATCCTAAGATAACTACTAGATTCTCCATAAGCTATCATAAGCTATCAAAATTATAAAGATGTTCAGTGCAAATTTTTAAGAGTATAATATTAAAGGTATATTGCTGAGAGTTGAAGCAGTTAAAGAGCTTGAGTCAGTACCAGTGCATATTATTATTATTTATAAAAGTGTTATTAAGGTACTTCTAGAGGCATATGGAAATGATTTGGATGAATATATAGCTCCTAATGTTAAGAATGATACAAATGGTAAGGAACATACTATAGTAGACAATCAACTTGATCCTATAACAATTTTAAGATATTTATAGAGATACGAAAATCTAATACCTTTAATGATTTTTTTGTGTGTGGTTGAGATTGACTATGTTTTAGGAGAGATTGTGGATCCTCTTATCTATGATAAACCAATTAGGAGAGACTATTCTCATAAATGGATGATAACTACAAAGGAGGAGATACAATTTATTATAAGCAACAATGTTTAAGAGTTGGTAAACAATCCAAATAGATTTAAATTCATTAGTTAAGTGAGTGTTGAAGACAAAGAGAGATACTAAAGGAAAGACTGAGATATTTAAAATAAGGCTCATGACTAAGAATTGAACTAAAAAAAAAATAACTATATTGAAACTTTCTCACTAGCCTTAACCAAGGATTCATTTAAGATCATTGTAGCTTCAATATATCATTTTAATCTTGAGATTAGCTAGATAGGTTTTAAGAAACATCTTTCTTGAATAGTGATATAGTAAACAAGATATACGTGCAACAACCTAAAGGTCTTGAGGTGAAAGGGAATGAGCATCAGTTTGTGTATCAAAGAAAGTGATATATAGAGTAAAAAAACATGAAAATTGTGGTACCTGAAATTCTATAAGGTAGTCATAACTTTGGATTTTGAGAACACACTTGACTTTTATATATATTTCAAAGTCAATAGGAGAAAGTTTGTACTTCTATTCATGTATATGATTGACATATTATTTATCAGCTATGGCTTAAGCTTATTGTAGAAAATGAAGGAGATGCTTTAGAAGAACTTTGACATAAAATATTTTAGAGAGACATAGTTTATTTTTGGAGTGGATATATAAGGACATATTTAAGAAGTTTTTGATCTAACTTAAAAGGTCTATGTCGATAAATAGTCAAAGGTCATAAATTGAGCAAGCAGTATTGCTCTAAGAATAATGTGAAGAAAGCAAGGAATAGTTTCTTTCCTTACAATTTTGTTATTAATAGTCTAATGTATTCAAAGGTATGCAATAAACTTAATATTGCCTTTCAGATTAGTGTTCTTAACAAGTATTTCACTTATCCTAGTCTTATTATAGAAAAGAAAGATATATTATATGTAGACGAACTTGATTGCCACGACTCTAACCTTGTATTGTGACCTGTGTAAGGTCCCAAGATATACCCTAGAAGTATTATAGCATGTCTAGGTTGTATTAAAAAGTGAACATAACGAATTAAGTGCATCTAAGTATAGTAAGAGATATAATGGTATTTAATGTAAAAGATATGGGTAAATGGGTAAATTGTTCAATTTGGCATAGACGTACATACTTAGACGTGAAGAAGGATCGATATGCAATTTTCCTAAAGTCAACTCATAGACCAATTGGATTAAAGCATGTGTGGCTAATTGGATTAAAGCATATGTGACATGTGGTCCAATAGAGTTGTAACATATGGTCCAATAAAATTGTAACAGATGGTCCAATAGCATTGTAACACATGGTCTAATAGCATCATAACATATGGTTTAATAGAAACATAACACATGGTCCAATAGGATTGTAACATACGGTCCAATGGGATTGAAACATATGTCTAAGACAAGAAAATTCATGAGGGAAATAGAAGAGGGGGAGAGGGATGTGTATGTGGGGAAGAATTTTCTCTTCTTATCTTCTCTCCATTGCTTCTCCTTAATCACACTATTTTTACATAAGCAATTAAGCTAATCCTAGGTGAAAATTAAGGTGAAAGTTTATGATTTGTCTTCTCATCTCCATCTTTCTTGCTTTCCATATGAAGAACTGAAATTATAAGGTTGGAAGTGGGATTAAGATGTGCATTTGTAGTTTTTCTAGGTGGTGAGTCAAGAAAATCCAAAAAGGAAGGGAAGGAAAGGCATTAGAAAAACTACATTGCCAATTTTAAGGTTTGGGACTACACTTAGTCTAATTTCTCTTCGTTTGTATGGTTTAAGGGATTAAAAGGTTCATTTGGACGTGTAATGGTTGTTAGGATGATGCTTTGGTATGACATTGGTTGAATATAACAAGAGAGTATTATGTAGTGGAATTTTATCTAGGGTTTGTTGAACCAATCACATTGTTTGGGTCATAACTCATCCTACAGACTTGTAAATTGGGTGATTTTAGATGAATATGAAAACTAAGACATATAATAAGAAATATCTAGAAGAGACTGTGACTTAATTCTGGCTCTAGGACATCGAAAAATTAATATCGAAAATGGTGACCTGATGTTGCCCCTACTTTGGAGCATCTGATGATGTTCGGTCTGTAATTAGAAGGCCAAATTGCTTTATTTTTAGTACTTTGGAAACTAGATACATAAGGGAGAAAATATTAAGCAAACTTTCCTATATGAAAATCTCAGAAGAAATGGAGGTATGAATTCTGGGTGAGGGATACGACGGGAAGGAAATTGCATTATTTTGAATTTGTTTTCATTTCTAATTTTTATGGAATCATATCTCATCATTTTCAAACGTGTATGAGACTTTTCAAACACCTATAAATAAATGAAATAGGAATTACCTTATTTGAATTGGTTGATTGAACATTGGAAATTAAGACTAAGCATAATGTATAACAAAGAAAATTTACATGTACATTAATGATTTGTATGCATATTTATTACTCATATGTATATAGTGTGATTATACAAGTATGATTTTGACACCCTTCTAATGGTGGTAAGTTATGACTTACCTGTATGAACATAGGTACATATTTTATGGGTTGAAATATATATCGTATGACTTGTTAATATATGAATTATGAAATTGGCAAATGGTTAAAGGAAATGTTACAGTGCCTGTTCCACTTGGTGGTGTATAGATAGGCATGCCTATAGGGATAAAACACAATTACAATAGTTTAAACCCAATGGTGTCTTCATTTTGAGACTATAATGTCTCCACAGTTTGATGCCTTTGAGTATCCACAATTTGATGTCTTCAGATATCCATAGTTTCATACTTTCAACTATCTACAGTTTTGATATCTTTAGATATCCACAACTCCCGTTATCCATACCCATGAAAATGTGTAGGCCTAATATAGAAAGTAGAGTAAATGATCATAAATAAGAAATATAGCATGACAACATAATTAATTGGTATTGATGAGCATTTACATTTGTGTTGATAATTTGTATCAATGAGTGTTGAATATCAATATTTGACTTATAAATGTGCATTTTCGGTATATAAATAACATGTTGAAGCTAAGTATGAAATTATAGTTTACATAAGCATTGAATGTCAATGTTTGGTTCATGAATGTGAATTTATGGTATGTGAGTTACGGTATTTCTAAATGTGTGTGCTTGGTAGATGACTGCTGTGAGTAGTAACACAAGTGTTAATCTATATAGGTCCAGGTCATAGGAGTGAGTTATAGGGAACATTTGTAGGAACCAAAGCCAACATTTAGGAGTAAAGTACCTTTGGAATGTATTTTGATTTAAGATGATTGTACATATAAAAGAGTAAAGGAAATTGAATTTTTTTTAGATTATAATGTAAACATAGAGATGTAATACTACTTTTAAA
The DNA here is from genome assembly GCA_027563915.1 of Erythroxylum rotundifolium. Taxonomy (NCBI): domain Eukaryota; kingdom Viridiplantae; phylum Streptophyta; class Magnoliopsida; order Malpighiales; family Erythroxylaceae; genus Erythroxylum; species Erythroxylum rotundifolium. The sequence goes on from JAOSBO010000006.1 coordinate 31,938,532, forward strand.
TGATAATGTTAAGTGATGTGAAATTTTGTAATATATGTATAGCATTAGTCAGAAAGATGTGTGAAGACAGTCCCCATAAATGAATAGAAATGTATGCCATGACTGGTTATACAAGAATTTGGTTACTATGTATGTAGATGGTTGCAGGTTCTGTATAGGGGGTGTTACGACTAGCACTAAAGGAGTAGTAAACTTAAGGTTTACTGGACCCTTAGCAAGCCTAAAACGCCATCAAATCCCTATATCCATAATGAAGATAAGATTTCAAAATGATCAACTCGTACTTATAATAATCAAATAGTCCTAATGATATCCAATCTACAATGTGCTATAGTGTTGAGGTAGTTAATACAAGGGAAATCCAATAAATACAAGACTACTACAGCTCTATAGTTAAAGGTCACCAACAAACATACGTCAAACCGCTAGAGAAGACTAGTAAAGTACCTTATTACAAGAAATTTGAAAAGAAGATCCTAAAAATTGGTTGAGGGGAGTCAAACCTCACTGAGTAAATTGATACTATAGTTATTTTGAGCACCCCTAAGGATTTCAATTAACATATATATATATATATATATATATATATATATATATATATATATAGTATCACAACCATAAATGCAAATTCATTACATGATAATTTTTTTTATAAATATGTATTCATATCCTATATCAATGTCATGCCATATAATCAAAAATAATAGTGGAGGATTGACTAAGGATCCTATAACATGACCCTTACTGATAGACCCTAGCCATAGGGGCTCTCTTCTTCCACATGGTCACTTCGTCCAAATATAGTGCACAACTGCTTAAGAGCCACCTCAACCGAACTATCACAGCCTCCCTACAACATGATTGTAACCTCGATTGAATTGCCACAATCACACCACCATACTCTATATAATATATTGGTTGGCTTCCGAGAGTATCATCGATCGAATAGTCATAACCTTGTTGTATCTCACTCAATGGATCCATCAATGGATTAACTACTAACCCAAATCCATACCCGACCAACTGACTTATTATGCACATAGCCTGGTATGCCCACTAGGTGGCTCACACCACAACAATATTCCACATCATCACATATCAAGACAAGCATAACATTGCACAACCAAAATATGTGAATATATGTCAATCCATATATATGAGTATCATATGTGCATATGATAATGATGGTGATTTTCTTGATGAATATGAGAATAAATTCTAATGCACGATCACGACCATAAATATTAACTCATAGGTAGAATACATTCTTTTGCATCAAACTTGGTGTCTTGAAGTGGAGGGTTCTATTCCTAATTGATATATAGAAAGAAAATAAGGAGGATCAATAGGATGTAAAACCTAAACAAATTTTAGATTTCCTTGAGAGTAGGACCATACCTCAATTTGTTATTTATTTTACAGAGCTTTATTTTCATTTTAAAATGACATTGTCATGCTTTACGACATACTTTACGAGGTCTTATTGAAAATCTGTGAACATTTTTCTTGTAAAATGGACACCCCCCCTTTCGAAAGAGGGGTCATTCTTACCATGAAAATGTACTTCTATATCCACTAATAATCATAGCTCAATTCGGGCCTCTAAACTATATATATATAGATAGGGTTTGAGCCTGCCCTTGCCCAGCTCAAAGTCAATTGACCACATCTGGGTTGACTAGGCCTTAGGCCCAATTAAACCTTAGGTTGAGCTTGGGCTCATGCTGTCTATGTTGGACCCCGATTTTTAAGTGGAATTTAGAAATACTAAATGAACTTGAATGAGTGTTATTGTGTATATGTTTAGGTATAAATGTATTTATACTTAAAAGAAATTAATGAGAAATAAGTGATCGGTTTTGATGACTTTGAAATTGTTAGTAGACTTATATGGTTTATGGGACTCAAAAGTGAA
>JAOSBO010000006.1:31965023-31975913 GCA_027563915.1 Erythroxylum rotundifolium
ATTCTACTGTCCTAACCACAGTGTGAGAATAGTTGAAATTTGTAATGCTAGATTCTTAGAGAATGGTGAAATCATTGGGAGTAATGAACCACGAAAGGTAGATATTGAGGAGATCATAATGGATATGTCACCACCCTTTTTACCTCAACAAACTATTGATCATCAACTTGTTAAATAAGTAAAAGAACATTAACAACATAATAGAGATGATTCATTACCACCAGAAAATATTGCCATTGAAAATACTGTAGAGCCACCACAACTGGCACCTTTGAGGAGATCTCAAGGAGAAAGGAAATCTGCCATTTCAGATGATTATGTGGTGTATCTACAGGAATCTGACTTTGATATTAGGATAAGGAAGGATCCGGTTTCATTTTCACACACCATGGAAAGTGATGATTATAGTAAATGGATGAAAGCTATGAATGAAGAGTTGACTTTTATGGGCCATAACGGTGTCTGGGATCTCGTCAAATTGCCTGATAATTGTAAACTTGTCGGCTGTAAATGGTTTTAAGTCAAAGCACAAAGCTAAAGGCAATATTGAATGATTTAAGCCCAAACTTGTGACCAAAGGATTCACTCAAAAGGAAGGTATAGATTACAGAGATACCTTCTCTCCAATTTCTAAGAAGGATTCACTCAGAATCATTATAGCACTTGTAGCTCATTTTGATTTAGAGCTATATCAAATGGAAGTAAAAATTGCATTTTAAATGGGAATTTGGATGTGGATATTTATATGGAACAATCTGAGGGGTGCACAAATAAAGGTAATGAGCACTTAGTTTGCAAATTAAAGAAATCCATTTATGATCTTAAACAAGCTTTAAGACAATGGTATATTAAGTTCAAAGATACCATTAAATCTTTCGGATTTAAGGAAAACACTATTGATTAGTGCATATATCTAAAAGTTAGTGGGAGCAAGTTTATTTTTTTGATACTGTATATGGATGATATTTTGCTTACTAGTAGTGATCTTAGTTTGTTACGTGAAACCAAGGAATATCTCTCAAAAAATTTTCAGATGGTTAATATGGGGGAGGCAAACTATGTTATTGGCATCGAGATCTTTAAGGATCAATCTCGAAGAATTTTAGGTTTGTCTCAGAAAGGATATATTAATCGAATTTTTGAGAGATTCAATATACAGTCATGTTCAGAGGGTATTGCACCTATATTGAAAGGTGACAAATTAAGTAAAATGTAGTGTCCAAGGAATAATATAGAAAGGGAGCAAATGAAGAAAATTCCTTATGCATCAGTTGTAGGGAGTTTAATGTATGCTCAAACTTGTACCAAACCGGATATCAGCTTTGTTGTTGGTATGTTAGGAAGATATCAAAGTGATCTAGGATTCGAACACTGGAAAGCTGCAAAGAAGGTTATGAGGTACTTATAAGGAACAAAGGACTATATACTCACATATAAAAGATCGGAACATTTAGAAGTTGTCGGTTACTCGGATTCTGATTATGGTGGTTGTCTCGATAGCTTAAAGTCAACTTCAAGATATGTCTTTATATGGGCAAATGGGGTAATATCGTGGAAAAGTGACAAACAATCAATTACCGCTTCATCCACAATGGAAGCCAAATTTGTTGCTTGTTTTGGAGCCTCAAGTCATGCTTTGTGGTTGCAGAATTTTATATCAGGCTTTCATGTTGTCAACTCTATTACTAAACCACTGAGAATATATTGTGATAATATTGCAGCTGTTTTCTTTTCTAAGAATGGGAAATTTTCTAGTGGATTGAAACATATAGATTTAAAGTATTTAGTTGTTAAAGAAATAGTCCAGAAATTACAAGTGTCAATTGAAAATATTAGGATCACACTCATTGTTGCTGATCCATTAACCAAAGGATTACCTCCAAAGGCATATTTGGAACATGTTACGAGGATGGTTCTCGTGAGGAATCTATAATTTGTATGATAATGAATTGTGGTTATGTAATTGATAATTAGCGTATTAAAATTGTTTATGTATATTCTTGTTTTCAATTATGGGTGTACGTTTTATTATGTGATAAACAAGAATTATCCTAAAATGACAAATTACAGAGGCTAGTATGGCATTCAAGATTGGGTTAGTAAAGAGTTATTGATGTGTGGTGCATGGAAGGAAACATGACGTTATGGTTATGCAACCGCAATGACTTGCATTTATGATCTAAGTTGACTCAGTATTATGGCATATGATTTTGAGCGTATTGACTAAATTTGTCGAAACGTGATCATGTATGTCAAACATTTTTTACAATATATATATAGTTTTCATAATCGGTTTAGTGGACCAAGTAGGAGAATGTTATTTCCATGTTAAAATTAAGTGGGTTGCCCATTAACCTAGTATTTTAAGTTTTACCCACTTATAGCCAATTAAAAGAATGCTCAAAATAATAATAACTGTTGTAAAGGCTACATACCTTTTGATGGAGTGGGCACATTAAAAATTTACAATTTATTAAAAATAAATTAAAATAGATGTTTTTAGTTATTTCATTCATTTTTGTTATATAAATATATAAGAATAAATTTAAGATATGCCTATGCTTAATAAAAAAAGAAAAAATGTAAGATCTATGTAAACTAATAAAAGTTATGATTATTTAATAAACACATAGCTTACACTTGTAGGAAAATAATTGATATTAAATAAATAATAAGAAAAATAATACATTCATGACTACTTATTAACACTTTTTTCAATAACCTTTTCTATTTTTTAACATTTGAAGACTTAAGACCTATCTGATAATTTTATTGACATAACTTAAGAAAATTTATTAGTAAGATAAAAAAGAATAAATATAAAATACATCTTTAATTGAATGGTAAGCATTTAGTAAGTACAATAGTAGATTTTGATGGCCTCTGTACTAATAACACTTTAATGAGCTTGTAAATTCATTCATAATTACATATTGTATTATGAATAATAAAATTGATATGTACAAGATTATGTGCATGATTTACTGATATAGTAATTAATTTGAATCAATTATTTACAATTAACATTTTCCTTAGATAAATAAAAGAAAATTTTATATCATTAAATAATAGAAATTATATTTGAAAATTTTGTAAGGGAAAGTGTGAAGTTCCTATTTAAAATTAGAAGAAATTGATCATCAAAACTATTAACTACGATAATGTTATTATCTTCACTAAGTAATAATGTATAGGCCAACTTTTCTAAATCATTCGTTTTTATGTATTTTCTCTTTTTAACATTTGATTTTGTTCTTATTATTATTAAAAAAAGGCTTCAACTTTATGAAATTTGAATTGCATGCCATAACTTCATTGATTAAATGGTAATTAGATGCAAAATTTACACTATATAAACATATATATAATTTTAGAAATTAAACATAATTATATTAATGAATGAAGTTTCTGAATGAGATATAACTTGATGCAAGGCTTTTTATAACTAGTAATTCAAGTTCTCACTACTATTGAAACTATTTAATTCAAATTATACATTTAATATTACAACTTAGAGCCATATCTTCTTCCATTATTGTTATTTGTACAAATTTTTGTTTTGGTTTAAGAGCCAATCTCTTTCTCCATGTTATAATCATAACATTACCCTCACCAAATCACATAGCTACTTCTACTAAGACCTGCTGGTTTCCCTACTTATCTTCATTCTATATACCATCTTCTTGCCATTTTTTCAGATATAAGGTTTTTGATTTATGTTAGCTAAGATATTTTCTCTTATCTAAGCTAAATATTTTTGACAAACACTCTGCTGGTCTTGACTTTTTTTCATAAAAATTCTTTCGTGCCTTACTTTTCAAATAGTATAAACATCAAATTCTAATGTAATGTTGAACATATTACAATCATCTTCTTTTAGATGTTGTCTCTTTGAAGCCTAATATACTTGTTTCTCCCAATCCTTTTCTCTACAATGGTGTTGTACAATTTCTTAATTTTTAACCATAAACCTTTAGATTAATTATTTTTAAAGATGAGATTATCTCTAGATTCCTATTTACATGCAAGGGTTGAAATTGCAATTTTACAATAGAGAGATCTAATTCTTTCTAAAGTGTTTAGTCTATGTCTAATGGCAAGCCATAATATCAAGGATTTCTTTGGGAAAATTCACTTGGATTACATAAGCTTACTCCATTACATCTTGGTTGCTAGACTTTTACGCACTTAATAAGAAAAGCCATTGGTGAGTTGTTCTGTTATATGTCTTTGCCACCTTATGTTGTCCTTTAAAACCTATTTTGGTTTTTTTTAGGCAAATATATCTAAATAACAAAGAAGGCTCTATACTTAACATGACATTCATTACCTTTAATGAGTTCTTTAACCTTAGCTTTGGGGCTTAGCCTATGCCTTAAGCAAGATGCTTCAGGGAATAGGTATAGAGGACCTTTTTCACTTTAGTTGTCAAACTAAGGCCATATACTTTCTCCATTCCTAATTTTTTCCTTAGTTTCCAAATAAAGCTTTTCCTTTAACTTGAGTTTACATCATGGTCCCAGAAGGTCAAACCTTGGCTTGACTTGCCATAGATATTGATTCTAAAAGTAGCATGAGTGAATTTATTGTACCCAGAAATCTTTTCTTTATCTGTAAGGAGTCTTCAAATCCTTTTGAAAAGTAACACTTTATTGGTAACTTGCATTGGCCACACACCTAGCCTTCCCTTTTCTTTTTGTACTCTAATGGAAGCCCATTTGACCTTAAGATAAGGTTTCTTATGAGCATCCCTTGTATGTAAGATGTTTATTATCATTATCTAATGCCTTTGTAAGGTTATTTAGTAGAACCATATGTAAGGTTTAATTGTCATTTTTATTGTTTAATAGAGATTTGATAAGATGTAGCCTCTCTACATAAGTCAAGCTTTTATTGCACTAATGGCTAATTATCCTACGAAACATGTCAAACAAGAGTTGACAATCACCATATACTGGTCTTTCAGTTGTGATGGGAATTCCTATATATATAAATAATATTTTTTTATCTTCAAACTTAAGATAATGGAAAACCATTGAGCTTGTGAATTTACTTCAATTGATACTAACATATAGCTTTTGTCTTGGTTAATATTGAGGCCTAATAGTTTGCAAAAGTGAATTCATTAGAAATCTTACTAAGCATTTGGCTTGTAAAATATTACTAGATCATCTATAAAATATATATTAAAGACCTTTCATGTAATAGCCCAGATCACCTGCCCATAGATATTGCCCGCTTTTGGGCTTTGGGCCCAGCCCAATCCCTCACGGTTTTGCTCTTCCTAGTCTAACTGGAAAAGCACATCTATAAGGGAGAGGTATCCATACCTTTATAAGGCATACTTTGTTCTCCTCTCCAATCAATGTGGGATTCTCACAATCCACCCCCCAATAAGATGTTGCATGGCAGTTCTCTCTTGATACTGCAGACTGGGAGAGTGGGATTAGCTTGGAGTTCATCCTAAATCTTCTCAAGTGCGCTTTTGGCTGTGTTTAGAAGATGGTGGGTATTGCCCACATTCTTCTTAAACAACTGCTTCATTTCCTACTTAATGAAGGCAAGTTTCTTAGCAAATATTAATTGCTTGTAGCCTAGTATATGGACATTCAGAGCTTTGAGGGTGCAAGGTTCAAATTTAGTAAGACCAACTAAGAAATTGTTAAATTGGAAGGGTGGAAAGGTTCTCTCGGTATTCAAGTGTGTTATTAAGGCAAAATGGTTCAAAAGGCTAGGGTGGGTGAATGTAATGTAACTGTTTGGATAAGCTACGAACCACCAATGATTTGCCATGCTTCGATCAAGTTTCTTCTGAATAAAGTTTTCCCCATTTTGCTTGTTACATTATGTCTAAAAAATGCCTCCCCTCAGCAGGTCTGAAGCTTGAATATGACATATGCATTATCTCAACTTAAAACAGGGCGTTCCCATAGACCTAATCCCTTATGCATCCTTAGGATTTATGAAAGAATAAAGTCTCCAACTACTCACCATGGTTGAGTGAAAGTTGCTGATAGAGCTTTCAGTTTAGTCCAAAGTTTAGATCTTAGTCAGCATTGTTGTCCGTGTAACAAAAGATACGAAGAAAGTAATACTTGAATCCTTTCGAACCACTTCAAGATAGATTACTTGATCTAAGATAAAGGAGACATTAGCTGTGACTTCAAGAGTATTGTAAACAATCAATATTTTGCTATTAAAATGGTGACTATAGTTGGAAATCAAACTCCAATGTAAAGGCCAGAAATGAAGAAGGTTGTAGTTTTGGAGTTTTATACATGTCTTTAAGCAGCCTACAATTAAGGCTTTATTTTGATCTACAAAATTCCTTAGCAAAAGCTTTTTGTCAGGGGAATTAGGCCCTCTGAAGTTCCAAGCCATAATATTCATACTTAAGAGTCCCTAGGTGAGTTTTTTTTTGTTCTATTAGATCTCTTCTTCACCATAGGTTCAAATTCAACTTCCGTATTAAGATTCTTACTTGGAGTGTTCTGTGTGTTTTTGTAACATCATCCAAAGAGGGTGCAGTTTCATGTTAGTGTTCAACTGTTTTTTGAATTTGAGTAATAGATTGCAGGATTGGATTTTCTTATACATTTTCGTCAGTTTTAAGACCTAAGACTTCTTCATATAGTGATCTTTAAATAGTTACATGCATTCATCTAGTCGAATTATTGGGATATTCTCTAGTAAGTTTTGACATAGATGTGACCAAGACATATATTGGAGTAAATTAAACTCTCCTTACCTCAGCTGTGGCTTTGTCCATACAAATTGGCTTGCCAATGAAGCTTGCGATTTAGCTAAGTCAAACTATAGTCCAGTACTTTAAAGAACCCCTATATGCTAATCCAGATTGGGATATAATCTTACTTAATGACTTCCATTTTCATACCTGATATCTAAACCTATAATAAGAGGGGCTTATTGCATATATGCCAAGGACCTTATTGAAGTACCTTCCTTGCATCCTCTAAGATGGAGAATGAAGAGAAAAACATCATTATTGTTAATTAGCATCTCTTTTAAACCAATAATTTTCTAATTGGTCATCGCCTATTGCTTCATTACTAGATAAGCTACCTTTTTATCGATGAAAAATCCAACCAAAGTTGAGTTCCATTTTGAGGCTCTAACTTTGAGCACCTCTAATGGAGGGGACATGATCATGCTATGAGATGAGGTTGATGGTGGGAAATAACTAAGTTTCACCTTAGTTGAAGCTTCACCTACAACTTGGACCAAGAGCCTTCTGAGATGGGTGGAGTTAGTAGTGTCCAAAATAAGTTAGTAGTTGGGAAGAGGTAAGGCAAGAGACATGGGGGAAAGTGGACTTCCTAGGGAGTTTGAGGATGAAGGAATAGGGGTAGGAGAGAAGCCAATAGAGTTAGAAACTAAAGGCGGGAAAGTTTCAAGGTCCGGAGTGGCAGTTATTGTCTATTGAGTAAAGCAAGGAAAGAAGGAAGAAGATAATGTAGAGAGACTAATAGGTTAAGAAATGAGAATAGAGAAGAAAACTGGTGAAAGTTGGTTGGTTGGGAACGTAGTAAGGACCAGAAGTTGTCACAGTAGAGCAATAAGTCCTATAGAAAAGGATGAGTCCAAAAGAGTGAGTAGTAGAAGTCAAGAAGTGAAGAAAGTGGTAAGTCTAGAAAAGTAGAGAGTGAGTTGTCGGATTCAAGAAATGGAGAAACTTAGGAAGGATCATAGATGAGCGATATGTCTATGCAAGCCAGGTTAAACAGTAGCAGAAGATTGCTTGCATCTTAAAAATTACATAAAAAGCATTTCAGATCATTTCTTCCTTTGATCTTGTCATTTTTAAGCCTCTTTAAAGTTACAAGCCACGTTAAAAATGAGGTTTAATGGAATGTTTGATCTTATCCATATTGTTTTATTCCAAAAAACCACTAATTTGTGTCCCTTAATCATGCTTAAGTATGATTTATTTGTGAAAAATCTTAGAGTTATGTCTAAGACATTTAACTATATCAGGTTGAACTGAGTTTAGAGAGTAACAAAACCCGTTTGTAAGCAACTCCTCTAATCTCCCTAGGTGATTGCGCTTAACTTAGCTTTATTTGGAATAATATATATGGTTTCAAGTCTTACTATTAAATCCTTTAATTCACACCAATAATTGGGTGCTTTTCTTATTACCAATAATAGATTTAAGTTTTTTTTCTCACTAAGTTCCTTAGTTTAAGCATTTGGTTCAAAGTCTATGAATTATTAGTTTTGTCCTTTAGGTTTTAAAAACTAGTTGACTTTAAATGATGAGAATGCATCCCCTTCATTCGTATAGATTCCTTATAGTGAACAACTTTTGAATCCTTGTAACGATAAAAATCTTATTTATGGTCTGAATTCTAGTTAGACCCAAACCACCCTCATTTTTCGGAACAAAAGTATTATACCACTTTACATTTGAGGCTTTACCTATAGCTATATTTCCAGAGTAATGGAAGTTTTTGATTCTTTTTGCCATAACTTTGAAAATATTCTTTGAAAGTATGATGTGTGAACTCCAATAAACTTGAGCCATAAAGGATAAAGGAAACAAATTATAGTCTCCCATCATAAAAGAGGAACTTATTTTTGAATTATTCTATGAATGGAATCAAGAAATAAGTTGGCTTCAAAGTGGTAATAGGAATGCCTAAGTATTTAAAGGGAGTTTAAAGCACTTGATATGTCAACCTTGAGAAAACATTTGTCAGGTATGTTACATCCCTAGAGATGTATAAATGGAGCTTCAAATAGTTGATTCTCATTTCAAATAGTTTAAAGAAATCTTAGAGGGAATTCATCAATAGCTTTATTGAACCGCTGTGAGCCCTATTTAGTAAGAGTAAATCATTAGTAAAAACAAGACTAAGAAAAGCTTTGTTTTCTTACACTTCTTATGGAATTTAAGGACTCCCTCATAATCAATCCTATAGGTAAGTACGCTAATCAGAACCACCATACAAATGGTAAAGAGGTGAGGGGAAATATAATCCCTTAGAAAGCTAAATGCTTTTCAATTGTTAAGTATAAATCCCCATTCCAAAGAGTCAGATGCCTTATAAAAAATCTTTAATGCATAACTATATATAAGTTTCTTATCGGGATATATAGTTCTTTAGTAGATCTTGAATAATGAGTAAGTTATATCTCCAATATTTCTAACCTTAATAAAAGCACTTTGATTGGGATGGATCAGACCTAGATCTCAAGGCTATCTCTAATCTACATGCAAACATCTTTGAAATGGTTTTATAAATAACATTGCTACAAGATATTGCCTTAAAGTCATGTAAAGAAGAGGGACTAGTTGTCTTAGGAAATAGGAAAATATATTATTTATTAATCTTGCTTTAGTTAGTATGTCACTAGTTATGCTCTATATCTTCTAAAAGAAAGCTGCCAACTGACCTTGATGCTTTCCTGGGATCTTAATTAAAAATGTCCCTTTTCACATCATCTCTATTAAAAGGCTCAGCACGCTGATCAAGTAGCTCTTAGCTTAGTGATTTCCTATTGTAAACCCCTTAGATCTTGATTAGAAGACGAATAGGAAGTTTCACCTAGCGGTTTTTTAAAATGGTTAAAAGTAAACTCCTTTATCTTTTCGTGGTCATAGATTAGGGTACTAGAATCACTACGAAGAAGTGTTATTTTGTTGTAATTCTTCATTAAATTAATAGAGAAATGAAAAAATTTAGTATTCCTCTTCCCCTTTTTGATCCGCATCATCCTAGCTCTTTGTCTCAATAATTTATTAAAAGCATTAAGGGCTTGTAAATACTAATGAAAAATCTCTTTTTTAGTGTTCCTCAACTCCAAGCTACTAGGAGCTAGGTAGAGTTCATTTTGTACTTTAATAAGGGCCTCCCTAGTTCTCTTAACTATCTCCCCACGATTTGGGGAAAAAATTGGTTTAGTAGTTCTAATTCTACTTTGAAGCTCTTAAGCATTACACATAAATGTATGCTTTGAGTCCTAAGACATTTTTCATTCCATTCTTGATAACATCTAAAGATCCAGGGGTATGAACCAAATGATTATTAAACCTATATGGATAGTTAATAAGCTTAAGGTGATTGAAACTCGAGACTTTAATGAAGGGTGTTTGGCTCAAAGGAAAGGTGCAAAATGACATTGTTTTGCAAAAAACGATTTTGTTTTATCAAACTTTTTAAAAAAGTGTAATCAAGTCTACCTAACCCGACTCGCGCATAACCTGTCTGAGACATAAGCCGGATCAAGGGCCGCCCAGCCCATTGCCATGGAAGAGACCTTGAAGAGCATGTGAATGAAAATCAGTTGTGAGGCATGTCAGTGGAGGTGTTTGACAAACACCTTATCAGCTGTTTTTTAAGTTATTGACTAAAATTTAGCTTTTTGACCATCTTATGCGTTTGGTGAATAGTTATTGGTTAGCTTATTTAACCCCAATAAGCTGATTTCTAAAAACTCCATAAGATGAACTTTTGAAGTTAGGTGTTTGCCTAATGACGCTATTGGCCTCCACTTTACTCTGTTTTTGCTTTGTGTGTTTTTAAAGTTGGCATTTTTTATCGTACAATTATGTCGTGAAGTTTAGATGAATATAATAAAAAGATTAATTAAACTTTAAAATCTTTATTTAATTTTATAATATTAGTTTACATTTAAAAATATCATAATATTAAAATTTTGAACATAAAAAGTCACATCAAATTAATATTTTTAATATATAACTACTATATATCATATATATGTCATACTATAATTAAAGGTTTTAAATTTATTAAATAATAAAATTCATATGTATTATATGAAAAATACTAATATGATGTAGCTCGCTGCATCATTCATATTAATAGAGAATTTTGACATTTATTATTATTATTATTATTATTATTA
>JAOSBO010000006.1:31987557-31998069 GCA_027563915.1 Erythroxylum rotundifolium
ATAAATATTTCTTCTTATAAGCAGCTAAGAAGTCCTTTCATGTCAACACTGGCAGTTTTATCTGACTCCTTGGCACACTTTCCCATTAATGTAGGGCATCTCCTTGTAATAAGCTTGCATATATAACTTTTTCATCATCCTAACTGTCCATCTGTTCCAATATTCTTTCTGTCTTCCTCAACTATGTTTCGACTTCTTCTGGATCGGTTATCCCATAAAAATCCAATGCTCCATACTTCCTCAACTTATCGAATTGCTTTCCTTTCTTAGCTAGGGCTAAGGTAGAAGTTGAGGGCATCCGACCCGTAGCTTAGACAAAAACCTTAGCAAAGGCTTGAATCAGTCTAGGATCGAAGGGATTAGGCACTTGCTCTTAAGGAAGAGGTGACTTATGCAACTGTCAACGAAAGGACTCAATATCTTGCCTTAACTCTGAGCTCATCAATACCCTCCTCTTTTAGCAGAGAATCAGGTGCAGCGGATTCTTGCAAAACTCCTCGTGTTCTTCTATGAGGTGGCATTTTACTCCTTCAATAGAACATTAACATTTAGCTTACTTTCATTTTAATATAATTTCCTACAAGTATGCATGATATGCATGTCACTCAATGCAATCAATCAAGTCAACAATGCAAACAATTAATCACACAACATAGTAATTGATAGCACAACATATTCTAAGCCTAGGAATCTATAGAAACCGTAGGCTTTGATACCAAAAATGTTGGGCCAAGTCTTGGAATTTACTTTTTCTCAATGACAATACGCTAGGGTTTAAAAGAAATAAATAAAAAGAAGTCACAATTAACATATGATAATAAAGAAATCACGGTTGGGAGTAAAAACAAATAAATAAACCTTTAATAATAACAGAAGTCATGGTTGTGACTTAAGTAGTCACGACCGTGACAAAGTAAGGTGTCTTTAATAATAAATAAAAAAAGTCACAGTCGTGACTTGACAAGTCACTGCCATGCAGAGGAAGAGAAGTCATGATCGTGACTCCTTAAGTCACGGCCGTGCTCCATAAGAAATAGGGGTGTGCACAATTGTGCACAAGCATGATCGTGTGCTCTCGGTGAAAAACCAAGTCTTTCACAATCATGCATATGCATAATTGTTCATTCCCATTAAAAAAGGGCTTGGTCACGATCGTGCATATGTATGATCATGCACTCCTAAGATATACTCCAACTTATAACAATCATATCTCTCAATTATGATATCCAAAAATTACAAACTTTATGTCATTGGAAAGTTAAAAGGATAAGTTACAATTTCTATGAAGAAAACTTTGTCTAATTCAGTCTATATTAATATCTTTTCTTCATAGAAGTTAGAACACAATTTCTATCCCCTTTTTTTCTCTTCTGCCTATTATAAGCTTTCACAAAAACCAAAAGACCGGAATCCAACAAACACAAACCATATATACAAACTCCCAACATAACAATTTACTTAAGAAAATCTATTCAAAAGCCATCAAATAACTCACTATTTTGTTTCCAACTAAAATTAACAACCTAATAGACAAGAAAATCTTGAACGTGCACGAAGGAAACTTCACCAACTCTTTTATTCATATCTTAAACAAAATAGAGTGTGTATAACTTTAATTACATATCAAGAGTTGAAATAGTAGCATAATCCAAAAATACAAAATGAATGCTCATACTTGATATGCTTACAAAGCTACTAAATGTATTCGAACTAACTTAGTTACAAAAGACAGATTTCTTGGAGTTTGCCAAAGTTTGCAAGGTTCAATGATCTGCTTGTTTTACACTTAAGGAGTGGAAAATAATGGGGTGAGCTGCGAAGCTCAGTGATTAATATGCTTACAGCCATCGGTAACGAGCCACACACAATATCATGCATATATATATACATATATATCACACTTTAATCTTAACAATTACATTATCCACAGTTCTAACTCACAGAAACTCATAGTTAAAACATATTATCACACAAATAAGATCATATACATTTAATCATCACAACATAACACTCAATTATGTACAATGCTCAACAAATCAAGATGTAATGCACAAACGCTATGCTTGAGAGAATCCTATGAAACGAAATGGAGAAACCAAAGTTTATACCATGAATAAAATGAGTCCATTTCTCAGAGCTCATATGCCACAAGTAGGTAGCCGAGAGAAGGCATTAAGTCAACATGCACGTGACGAACGAAATGGTAGCTCTCTTGCCCAAACACAAATAAGTTTTGATGCTCACTTCATTCCATCATATATTCACACATTCATGTTTTTTTTATACACAATACTGTAAAAGTAAACATGCAAGGCATAGAATAATAATAACATATATTGCATTTTCCAACAATTAAAATAATTCAAAGTCACACTTTAGCATACAAGCAAGCAAGAATCAGCTCATCACACAATAACTATAAAAATATTACCCACCTAACTAGTTTTACATCCAAACTCAATTTTGTCTTTCCTTTTGCTCTTACCTTGGATTTTCTTGGTTTTCTTCAAACAACCAAACTTTCAAACTCATATATAAATAAAAAATCCATAAAACTTTAATATCTAGAAAAATGAGCTTAGGCTTAATCTACTTATGGTTTATCTAAGCTAGAATAACCAAGATCTAGTTGAAAATCCATGAAAATCAAAAATAGGTTTCTTGATCCTCCTTTCTCCATTTATTTGTAGCACATAAGCTTATTTTCTCTAGTTCCTTCATCTACCAAAGCAATAAGAAAGGATAGAGGTTACCTAAAAACTTAGCTGAACCTTTTCCTTTTCCCTTGTTCTTATTTCTCCTTTTTCTTCTCTCTCTTTCGATTTCTTCCTCTCTTCTTCTAGTTTCTTCTAGGTTTTTCCTTTCTCTCTCTCTTGCTAACCTCTCGAACACGTCTCTCTACTCTTTTTCATTTCTTTTCTTATTAATTTAAGAAAACTTTTGTCTTTCCAAGCTTACCCTTCTATATTTAATCTAATGCCTATTTACTCCTTAACTTAATTCTAACATTTCCATTTAATTCATGCAAACACATGTAAATAAAAATTTTCTAAGCAAAGTGAGAGAAGTCACGGTTGTGACTTCTTAAGTAACAACTGTGTGGGGGTCCAACAAGCTCCCCCTGAAATTCTATCTTATTGTATAACCATTGAAAACACTTTATTGATCTTTGGTAAAGGATCCGTTAACATGATTTGTGAACGCACATTTGAAAATTTGTCATTTGATCCTCTAAGAAAACTAATTATTTGATCATTTTGATTATAATTCTTCATCTTCTCTAGTTCATTGCAAGAGCATGTTGGTTTACAAGAACAAATTGGAGTTAGTTTTAGATTCAAGAACTCAACCCTTAGACCCTTTAAAAGTATATAATAATCTGTAATACAGAGACTACATTATTTGAAGGAATTAATCTCACCTTGTAATTCTGCAATGCACATGTTATCTCCTTGAGCGAATTGATCTCATAAATCTTTCCAGATCTCGAGTGCGGAATCAAACCAGATTATGCTTTGTTAGATGGATGGTGTTAATGATTTTAAGAACCAAGAAACCACCTTCGTGTTGCATCTCTCCCGTGCTAGAAACATTGAATCTCCACTTGTCAATACTTCCATCAACGAATTTAAGCTTGTTCTTTGATAACAATGCCATTCGCATGGCTCTTAACTTGGTGCAATAATTAGAACCATTTAAAGGAGGACTCACTAATACAAGAGAAGGATTTCAATTGGATGTAGGTAGTACAGGCTATTTGGCTAAGCTTCACTTCGACTTGCATTGCTTCTAGCTAGATGCCATTTTGTTGGACTCTTGAAGCTGTTTGATTAGGAATGAAAAGAGGGAGAAATTGCCTGCTAGAGCAATCCATGATCGATTTATTGAATCGTTTGACGAAAGTTTTTTTTCACACTTTTACTTCTTATAACTTTTTTAAATACTAGAATGCTTTAGAACTGGAGCAGCTAACAAACTATGGAATGATCTAAAGCTAGAGTAGCTAACTAACTAAAACAAACTCCAAAATAGAAAGCAAGCGTGGATAACTAATGAATACATTGGCGCCATATATACTCTAATAGGAATATTCTGCCTGTTGCCTGTAATTAATTTGTACTAAATAATTGAACTGCTCTTGCATAAGATGCAGCAATATGAAATGTTAAGATTGATGTTATAATATAAAGAACTCATGGAGACCCTACTTTTATACAAGTTTTCTTTTGATTAGACAGTCAAATACTATCTAGGCATAGTCAACTGTTTCAAGTCTTCAAACTTATTATCTAGATTTTTTTATGGCAGCAGCTATGCATGAAAATACAAAGGCACATTCGTATGTTGCGATCTTTTCGCTGACGACTTACCTCGAACTAGCAAGCAAAGAACGTCGCTTGTGATTTTGCGTCCTGGCAAAACGTAACCGAAACTTTATGAAGCAACTTCAAAAGAATATTAACCTAGGCAATTGAACTAATGTAAGATGTCAATTTTCTTTGAAAGAGACACTGCCATGAACATAGGAGTAAATCCTTGACTGGTAGAAAAGGAATGTCAATACAGTCTCTTTTATTCCATGAGACTTAAAACTCATAAAATAATGCTCCTTTGATATTTAAAGATAGACGCACTTAAATATTTTAAACTATATATCAACTAATTACTAATTAGCGATATACAATTAGGATACTCCGTATTACTTATAAATGATGTAAAAAATATATTCAAGAATTAATGTTAATGACCATTAACAAAGTAAAGTTAATTCAAATTTAAAATTTTTACACATAAAAAAGAGTTTATAACTCTAATTTTTGGGCACTAGAATGCTTATTCGTGATCAATAAACCCTAATTTACATATATTACATAACAGTTATTAATTATTTCATATCTCTCATAAATTAGTTATTTGATTCTTATTATCAAGCCAAATAACGTAGTAGTTTGGGTTGAAAGTAGTTGAACTCTAGTTTCGTATATAACTTGAAATTAGTATCGAATTTGCAAACAAATTGTGTCCGTTTTTCAATATAATATTTATATTTTGGTAATAAAACTTTATGTCTTTTTTAAATTAAAATATTTCAACTGTTTTTGTAAAGATTAAATCATATGTTGAAGATATCAAATAAACTTATGAGAATTATATTTAAAATTTGAATAACTAAGTCAATATTTCAATACTTCTAATTGTTAACGAATAGAAAAAATTATATATAATTTAATATTAGATACAACTATTTTGCAATTATACTTTTTATCAGAAATTATGTTATCACTCATTTTATGTTATAAACGTCACTCACTTATCTTAATTTAGTGAAAATAAATTTATAAATTAAGATCTCTCTCTCTCTTGAATCTTGAAAAGAGGTTTTTTAATAAAAAATATATTGTTTAGAAAATTTAATTTCTTCTCTATTTCTTTTTGCGGATGAATATAACAAACATTCGAAATTTTAAGCAATCATCATGATAACGTTCAATTTATTAATTTAGTGGTTAGTTAAAACTTAAAAATCCAAAATAATTAGACACGTTTTGTCCTAACAAATTTCTCTTAAATGTATCTGATGGATAGTCTAATTTTCAGACACGTACACTAATGAAGTTAAGTCCTAAGTCCCAAACTCCCATAACAACTCTCGCTCGATTCCCACTTAATTGTTGATATGAGACATATTACGTATATACATATTATGAGGTTTGCAGAGAAAAACATGTCAACAATTTATTTGTGTTGGTTAACCCAGATTAATGATTGTGGTCTCAAACTTCAAAAGACATTTTCAACCCAGTTTGTTCACTTCTTTAAGGTTTTGTCTTTCGATTTCTTCTTTGTCAATTTATTGGATTCCGTTTCTTTGTTTTTTAATGTTTTAGTTGCTTTGAAACATTAGTATTGCTTGTAATTATGCAAAAATTACGTATTATTGCTTGTTTAGAGGCTTAAAATTTGGACACTGTACTGCTCTCTACTTTCATTTGAATAGATTAGTTGATTTTGTTTTTGTTTATGTGATTTTTTAGTCTTTCCATTTGTCATGGGTATAAATGTTTTGTATTCAAAATGTGAAAGATTGGTCTTACACAAAAGGCTAGAGTGTTAGTTCACATGCTTAGCGTTATGCTTAGCTGAATTTCAATCTGATCTATTTTTACCATGCTTACACATTATGAGCTATTTTTACTATGCTTACACATGCAGAAAGATGCATAATTTCAAAATTACTGAAGGAAGTGAATCTTTATCAAAGTTTTATAAAGGTTTTCAATTGCATTTATGTTTCCATTAATACTCTGTCCACAAAATGTGGTGTAATTCCTCAAATTTTTGTTATCTACACTAACAATACAAAAATCATGAGCTTATTCTGGTTTAAAAAGATTGACCCGAACATATTAAGTCATTTCGTTGGATGATTTATTTCATTTGAAAATTTAATGAAAATTAAATAACCAATCTAGTAAATCAACATGAGTACTTCCTTTAATATAATACTCATATTTTCTAGTATTAAATATAATTCTAATACTAATAATTTAAAACCAGAAGTTTTAAAATATGTAATGTTTTTGTTTTGAAACTCATTCATCTTCTCAAATACAAAATGCATTCATATTAAGTAGTTTGTGAAGTGAAGAAAGAAAGCCTTGCTTAATGAGAATAGTTTATTAAGTTTATTTAAAAAATATGTAATTTGATTGATTATTCAAACATAGTTAATACAAATATATATGGTAGAATTTTGAATTTCCTTTCAGTAATATTGTTATCATGGGAATATAAACCCTCGTTCCAAATAGCCGATCTAACCTAGATTGAAAAAAAATCATATAATTCTTGAACGTTAAGGTCATCAATAACGATTAAATCTGTTATTTATTGATAGAAAAAGTTGATGTTCACATTAATTTGACCGAATCTTAATGTTTTTTAAATCGAAATTGAAACAGGAAGCAAAACTCCCCCCTCTATGTACATTTTTTTGAGAATTTCCTCTACGTACATCTGTGAAACGAACCAAAATGGTATTTATATAACTCATGATGCTAAAGAAATAAAATATAATTATACCTACCTATCAAAGGTACAATTAAGATTAGGCCAAGGAATTTGTCTCTTGCGTTAAAACTAAGCCAAGAAAGGCTCTGTCTCTTGCGTTAAAACTAGGCCAAGAAAATTGTAATGTAATTGTACCTTCAAACAATCACCTTTTTCATTCTTTATATTACATTAACGGATTAAAAAGAGTACGCATCTGAACGTGTCTGCCAACGTAAATCAGTATTAGGAGACCTAACATGACATAAATATTTGTATGATTCAATTATTGCAAAGCCATACACTTGTAATTAATTTCAGTCACCCGCTTACAATTTCCAAGTTATTTGGTTGAGTTGTGCACGATTTGCTTAAAACATTATCCTCAAAGCTCTTCATCCCATAGTTCTAACTACTACTTGTCTGGTTAGTGGCTTAAATTCTACGTAATATGTTAGTGATTTCTAACCGGTGAAGTGAATTTAGTCTTTGGTTTTATCCTAGTGAGGTATAAGCGAAAAGTTACATTTAATTGCTTTGTACAGAAAACATATAGTCTACTCTCTACATGGTTCATTTCTTTTTGTTACTTGTGGCACTCAAGAGGCATATATTCTAATAAGTTATGAACTGAAAATTTAAAAATATATGTGAAGGAACTTGTCTCTTTCCTAGTCGGCGGGTAATCCTTCACCCACTTTTGAAGCTTGTTTCGATGACAAATACTAGGTACATATTGATTCTATTCTTAAATAAAGTTGAACCTAAGGTTTCATTTTGGTCCTAGTTTCCAACTCAAAAGTTATTGAGTTATCAATAACTAGAAAATGCTCATGCTCGACTTACTTGAGTTCTAAAGATACATATCTCCTGTTTAAGTTAGTAATTATTAAGAAAGCTCGTCGAATTGATAGTTGATGGCCGAAGAAGTGTCACGCCGCCCGCAGAGATTAACGTTCACGGAATTAAACTTCATCAAGACCTTTACTGAAAAGTTGAAGGACTTAGTTTCTTCAAACACCGAGGAAGGAGCAAGTTTCTTCAAGACTTGCTTCAATGGACTCAATGCTTTGACAGGTTACTTTTCCAATCTGTATATCAATGAATATGGTTTCGTATTAATTTTCGAAAAAGAATGAATATGGTTTCGTAGTTTCCTTAATTCGTTTTGTAGCTTCAAGCTTCAACATTTATGGTGACATGGGATCGTATGGTTTTACAGGAATTGGACTAATAACCATTCCATACACTCTCGCACAAGCTGGATGGTTAAGCCTTGCCTTTCTGATAATAATGGCAATGGTATTTTGCTATACAGGGTTGTTATTACAACGATGTGTGGACTTTAACCCATCAATCAAAACCTATTCTGACATAGGTTCTTACGCATTTGGTCGAAGGGGTAGGATTCTCATATCAATTTTCCAATTTGTGGAAGTCTACCTAGTGCCAACAGGATTTCTAATACTGGAAGGTGATAACTTGCACAAGTTATTTCCTCATGTGGGCTTCAAGTCTCATGGGCACACGGTTGAAGGAAAAAAGTTTTTCACCATAATTTCAGGTCTTGTAATCTTACCTACCATGTGGTTGAAAGACTTCAGCATGCTCTCCTATCTGTCGGCTACGGGTGTTTTGTCGTCTATGATTATCATTTTTTCCATCCTCTGGGTTGGTGCGGTCGACGGTGTAGGATTTTCTAGCAAAGGGAAGCTATTTGACATTGGTGGAGTGCCAACTGCAATTAGCTTGTATGCCTTCTGCTTTGGTGCTCATCCAATTTTTCCAAATTTATACTCATCCATGAAAGACAAGAATAGATTTTCTCAGGTGATTGATCATCAGTGCTTACAAATGTATAACTGTTTGTCTGCTTTTGTAACGAGCCAGTTAGTTGACTATTGTTAGTTTTGAAATGAAATATATCTAGAATTAATTCTTAGTTACATGTATGTGCATGCATGCGTATATTTTATGTTGATACTCTGAAATATATGTAAAAATTCAAGTTTAGAATTGGGACATGACAGCGGATGATGTTGGTTGGCTACAATACTATATCACAATCTCCAATGTCGCACTAATCAACTTAACCTAACTTTTCTTTATAGGTCATGATGCTTTGCTTTGCTCTGGCTGCTTCAAGCTACATTTCCATGGCAGTCATTGGCTACTTAATGTTCGGGGAAAATGTACAATCACAAGTGACATTAAGCTTACCAACAAGGAAAGTTAGCTCCCAAATTGCAATATACACAATATTAGTTGCTCCCATAACAAAATTTGCTCTAATATTCTCCCCTATACCTACTGCCGTTGAAAATCGACTGCCTCCTAAATACAAAACCAAGTTCATTAGCATTCTCTTAAGGACTGGACTCTTGATTAGCACGTTGGTGGTGGCCTTAGGATTTCCTTTCTTCACATTGCTGGTGGCTCTTATTGGATCAGTTCTCATTGTTAGTGTCTCCATTCTGCTGCCATGTTCCTGTTACCTGAAAATCTCTGGGGCTTACCGCAAATGGACATTCGAAGCTGTGATGATTTGGTTTATAATATTTTTTGGTTTATTGGTCGGAGTGGTGGGTACATACTCATCCATAAAAGATATAGTTAAACATTTTTGACGAATGTTCCGGCCGTTGCCTGTAACTAATTTGTATTGAATATATAATTGGACTGCACTTGCATATGATGCAGCAATGTGAATGTTGGTTTATACTCTACAATCAATCATTTTGGTTGTAGTTTAATGACAAATTATTTAAAGGTATTATTTATCTTGTACATGTTTAGATGTATATGATAAAGTCCATGGAATAATTGTACATTGCAAATAAAATTATAATGAGCTTATAATTATGAGATTCATATTGTATTTATATATTATTTCTAAATGTTCCTAGTCATTGTTCTATTAAGATTAGACATTAATAGAACGTAAAAAGATTAACATACATTGTGTTTTTCCTTATGAAGGAAATAGTTGATCTCATAGGCTAAAGAATAGAGATACTTAAACAAACGTATGGGTGCTTATTAGAGAACAAGTTCACTGAACAGACCCGTTATGAGAAATCCGTTTAAAACATTACTTGTATGTCTATGAATTTCTCATTGTGATGATTGTATAAGTGATCCTTTGACTTGAGATTACTAAAGTTATCTTGTATAGTGATTGCTATGTTTTGATACTATCTATGACCTATTTAATCATAGGTTGCTCAATCGGTTGTCATTGGATGTAGCATGAACTATATGGAGGTAGTTGAGCGATCAAAATAGGATTCATCATCCTGAAGTAATTAGGAATAATGTTCCGTTGTTCTCGATTAATATTGATTCGGGAAATCCTTGGCCAAGATAGAATGATATTTTGTAAATGATTTACAAATATCATTAATTAAATCAATAACTAATGGCAGAGAATTAATATGATTGGACTCAAAATAGAGTAGACAT
>JAOSBO010000006.1:32006262-32023047 GCA_027563915.1 Erythroxylum rotundifolium
TTTTATAGATCTTTTTCTTGGACATAATTAAAGCTGCAAAAAGATTTCCAATGAACAAGGAAGACTGCTGAAAAGTGCAACTCTTGATACTCCACGCAAGTCAAGTGATCTTTTCAAAACATCAGTAGCATATATTATCATACCCTAACCATCAGTAGCATATATTGTCATACCTTAGCCCAATGAACTGCTAAAGATTATCGAAATCATCCTGGAAATCCCAAAGTGTTCAATCCATCATACAACCCATGTCACAAGTGGGTTCCAAAATCAAGTTAAATTTTCATAAGATCACTATTATCCGACAATAGGATATACATATTAAATATAATCTTAATTAGAATTTTAAACTTATTAAACTTGTCTTAGAAAAATCCCACTTAAATACAACTAAGACTAATTAACAAATAATGATCAAAATTAAAGATTAAGATATCATAGTCCATATCTTAACAGTACAAGTTAAAATCGTAATGTACCGACTACTGAAAACAGGGAAGGCAAGTGAAAGGATATGCACACAAAAAAGCATAGCCACAATAACTATCTTTACAGCATGAAAATTGGCTGCTTGCTTTTGTGGGCGTGTTTTACCTTCAGAGTGAGTGTTTCCTTTTAATCCAAATTCCAAACAACACTAGAATGAAACTAGATGACTAAGCTAAGAGTAATAAACAGGTAAAGACAGTCAAAAGTTTATTTAGCTTCACAAGGGACAAGATTTATGAGTAGATGAATTGAGTTTTTTTTAAAAGATTTAATTCTAAATTTTAGTTTTTTAATGATAATGATACTCGTAATCTAATCTAGGGATTTTTAAAAATATATTAAATAAATTATTGAGAGTACTTGAATAACTCTGAATCATAAAATGTTACAAGCTTGGAAAAACTAAGGGGGAGGAGGCATCAAGTGGTATAAATTGCTATTTCTCAAAAAAAGTGGTATAAATTGCTCGTGTTAAGTCTCTTATTCAATCGTGATTCGGTTTCCAAAGGAATCCGTAACCCTTAAAAAGTCAATATTGATGGCCCAAATAGCTATTACATTTGAAGATATGGATAAAATAAACGGGCTTTAGCACGCGACAACAAGAGCAAACTGGTGCCAAAGCCCTTGATAAACAGAGCGAAAGGCTTGTTTGGTAACAAGTGAAGTGCAAAACGAGGATTAGGGTTTTAGGGTTTCCTTTATAAGCTCTTGTCACATTTTAACAACAGACAAGAGAGCGGGAGAGCTGTGTAACACAAAGATTGGCGGCCCCTTTGGAGCAGGACCATGGTGCACGTCTCCTTCTATCGCAACTGTAATTTCTCAGCCTCTCTCTGTTTCTCTCGATATTCTAGACATGTATAGTACTCACTTTGATAGTCAATTGGATTATCTTTTTGAGCTTCTGCGTGTTTGATACATGGGTATTTGGAATGCAGTTCCTTAAATACTTTAGGATGATTGTTTATGCGATTGCGTTGTTCTCTTTCGTATGAAATTAAGTTCTCATTCTTGTAACAATTAATTTCTGGGCTTGATCTAAACGGTGTATCGAGTGTTTGTTTTGGATATATAGTCATATGGATAGGGATGAAATTAAAAGAAGTTTTTTCCCTACCTTAAGATTGTTTAGAACTCATTGATTTCTGCTCTTAATGAGGTTTAAAACTCATGTCCTTCTCTTAAATTGTTTGAGACGCTAGGGTTAATCATCATTCGGAGCATGTAAGTTGATGGAACAACTTAAGAAGCTCAACAAACTTCTTGTTCCTCATTTCTTGTTTCCGTTGATCCTTTTTAATTTTTTGGAATGAGGCCCTGTCACAGAATTATTGTCTCTGAATGTAGTTTAAGTCCAATGTGATAGATTTTATGAGAGAAAACATATTCATTTGATTAAAAATTATATTTAAGTGCTTTGGTCTCTTCCTGATTTGTATTGCTTATGAACTTTAGATGGGAAGACATTTAAGAAGCCTAGACGTCCCTATGAGAAGGAACGTTTGGATGCAGAGTTAAAGCTTGTGGGAGAGTATGGTCTGCGATGCAAGAGAGAGCTCTGGAGAGTGCAGTATGCACTGAGCCGTATCAGAAATGCTGCCAGAACACTTCTGACCCTTGATGAGAAGGATCCTCGTCGTATCTTTGAGGGTGAAGCTCTTCTACGCAGAATGAATCGTTATGGGCTTTTGGATGAGACTCAGAACAAACTTGATTATGTCCTGGCCTTGACTGTAGAGAATTTCCTTGAGCGACGCTTGCAGACTCTTGTGTTCAAGTCTGGTATGGCAAAGTCTATCCACCATGCTAGAGTACTTATCAGGCAGAGGCACATCAGGTGAACTTAATTTGTTTTTGACAATGGTAGAAGTTACTGATGCTTTGTCTTGGCTTTTAGCTGACATCTCTTGTAGTATTATGTAGTTTTTAGGGGAGGGACTAAAGTAGTAGATTCAACAGGTGAATTTTAGTGTGTAATTTTCCTGGATCACTGTGAACCACTTGTTCATTTAAAATATAAATAATTCTTGGCAGAGCAGCAGTGTTACCTTCAGAAATTAGGTTTGTTTTCTGGTGAGTGTGTATTTGATTTTTGAACAGTTAGCGCATTTTTTTATTAGGGCCTAGCTGGGTCATGCCTTTAAATATGTGGGCTGTAATGTGGTGGACAAGATGGTTTCGTGAAGATTGTGTCTGTATGTTTTAGTAGATTATAGAGAAGTGATCGTTTGAGAGGTATAGAAAGTGGGCTTATTATTGTTATCTTGAAGCTGGTAGTTGTTTCAGCATTTTATCTTTTATCATCTGGGATGTAAATCTATGTCTTTGGTTGTGAAGTATGGAGACGTTTTGTTGAGAAGATTAATATTAGATGTGAATCATACAGTTTTTTGTCATAAAGTGTGGAGACGTGTTTGTAGAGAAGATTAATATTATAATCTCTTATAGTTAAATCTCCTTTTAGTCTCTTCCTCAGTAGAGCTTACTTATCTCTAAGACTCATGAGATATTTCTATTGATAGGCTTATCATATAGCCAAATAACTTGTAAAATATTGCTTCTAGGATGGAGTTGTTTTAGTTACATTGCTCGATTCTCCTAATGAGCTTTATTTATCTCTATGCTGTACTTAGTGTAAGCTCCTATGGAATAGTTACTGATAGCAATTGATTCGTATTTTTTTTAAGTGCAATTTTTCTCGTTAACATCATTATTAGCATATTGCCAACTAGTTTCATGTTCTTACTGTTATACCCTTACTTATGGACAACATTACCAATGTAATGGCTGTATGTTTCTGGCTGGAAGGGTTGGGAGGCAGGTGGTGAACATTCCGTCTTTCATGGTGAGGGTTGATTCACAAAAGCACATTGATTTCTCATTGACAAGTCCATTTGGTGGTGGCCGCCCTGGCAGAGTGAAGAGAAGGAACCAGAGGGCAGCTGCTAAAAAGGCTGCAGGGGGTGATGGAGATGAAGAGGATGAGGAATAAGGCAGCCGTTTACGTCCTCTTTTTTATAGGAGGAACGTTTTCTTATGTCTCATGTAGTTTTTATATTGAGCTAGTTTTGACATAATTATGAATGCACTAGCTTTTGGCTTCTGAACTTGGGTTATAAGTTTGTTTTATGGTGCATAAAGTTTTGTGTTTTAGACCTTTCATATTGGTTAGTTTGACTTAAATGCTCAAAATGACTTTTTTTTTTCTTTTTTTTCTCTTCCGTATACATCACAATTTCTTGGCACGTCATGTTAGTAGTAACATTATGACGGAAGTACTCCGGGACAATGAACATGCCTTTAAAATAATTATAAAGCTTAGTCAATTAATTAAATTATACATATAATATGTATATGCAGAACATCACTCACTTTAATCTAAATAGTTAACAAACATTTTAAGGAGCGGTTGGTTTGCATGAGAGAATGGTAATAAAAATAAAAATGAATATAGTGAGGAATGAGAATAGATATTATCATTATCATAATTGGTTAAGAAGAAGAAGAAATAATTATCATTAATATTAGTTTGTAAAAAAATTGAGAAATAAAAATTTATTATATTTTAGTTAATTAATTAATTGCAATATATTGATTAATTAAAATATAATTACAATATCTAAATGAATGAATGAATTATATTTATAATTATTTTAATTAATTAATTATAATAATATTTTATTTAATAATGCTATAATTTATTATATTTTAATTAAATATATTTAATTAATTAATCAATTATAATATTTTAATTAATGGATAATTATATTTTAATTATTTATATTGTAATAAATAATTTAATTTAATTTAATTAATTACAATATATATATATATTTATATTATGTTATTTCAATTAATTATATTTTAATTAATTACAATATTTTAATTGATGAATGAACTATATTTTGATTAATTATATTGTAACTAATTAATTGTATTTTAATTAATTATAATGTAATTAATTATATTATATTATTTTAATTAATTAATCAATATTAAAAATTTTTTTAGAAAAAGAACTACTACTAGGAAATGAGTTTCATTGCTCTACTAAATTGAGGGTATGAAGGATTCCCCAAAAGTGGGATATTAAATTATGGCCTCTATAATAATAATCAGCAACCAAACACTCACTTTTTATTCCTTACCTACTAACTCCTTCCCAAACCCATCAATCAAGCACCTCCTTAAAAATTTTGTCAAAATATGAGTAAAACAAATATTAATTATAATCCATTTATACTTTATTTCAATATTTAAATGATATTTTTTTGTCTGGGTCCAGCTTAACCTAGTAGGCGTACATCCAATAGTATGTCGACTTATCTCATCTTAATCTATAGCATCCCCTTACTACAGGGTACACACCGGGACGTCCAGAGTTCATTCCAGTACATATCCAACGATAAGGGTGAGCTACGTTCGATCACTACATTAACTTCACATGGTATCATATCATTATCCATTATCCATTATAAAGCATCATATGGAAATTACAATATTTTAAAACCCAACATTTGTCTCATTTCATTTCGCAAAAGTGAAAGTCTACATTGTATCTTTCAACACCTACTACATGTATATCATTAAAACCTAGTACAAGAGTACTACATAAAAGAGGAAAATACACAGTCTATCTAATCTGCCCAAAAATCCCTGTTGATCGACCTTTGAGCCATGACTTCTCTTGCCAAAATCACGTAGAGCCTCTTAATAGCGAGAGTCGTCTCTTGGTTTTGAAAAATACAGCATTGCAATTTTGGTGAGTTTTGAGAACTCAATGAGGTAACCATCCTCGATGGTTCACTCAATTCATGCATCACATCAATTTATCACTCATTCAACTTTGCAAATCATTCAATAAATTTCAGTCTTATAATTTTATATGCATGAGACTCACATTCTTTCTTATTGTTGTGACCGAGTGCCTATCACAAACTTATACAAATATCGGCCCATAGGGCTCAATAAAAAAAATCACAAAGCATAGCTCTACGTGCCAAATCAGAAAATCACGGAGCAAAGCTCTACTTGGAAGTGCTTCATACTGGCAACTCAAGTCATAACACCTTTATCTGAGCATGCAATTTATGAAATGCAACAATTCTGAATATCTCATATATCACAATCTTATATAAATGCTCAGACAAAATTTCACAGTCATCGGACCTAAGTCCGGCATTCAACTTTCGTTGAGAATCAAATGACAAATTCATATCAAATGCACATTTAAACACATTTATCATTGGATCGTGGTACGACATTTAACAGTCAAATTATGCACACTTATTTCATCTCATTCACATACAAGCAGCACTTCAATATTTCATTCCAAAATCATAGTCATCGGATTTTCATTGTCCGTAATCAATAATCAGAACGCATTCATTTGTAACAAAATTTAAGCAACCAAGTGATTGAGTGAGACCGTCTAGGTTACTCACTAGTTGCTCCCGAAGCTAATGCTTGGAAGATTCGGCAACGACTAGGGGTTGACGTTCCAATTGCCCCTCTATAACAAATAATATATACAATTATCACAATATGCACAACTATCATTGTTTAACAATGTACATATATGAAATGAATTATGTACAATGCATAGTCATAGCAATTCCGGGTATATTATCAAATTTCTCACATTAATAAAACTCTCAGTTGCTTAAAAAAAAAACAAAACTCTCACTTTTTCTTATAATTTCTTCAAAATTTCAGACCTTCGGGTCTACTGTTCACATTAAATTAGAAAGTGAAAATGATATAATTTGGTCATACTCTCTTCTAGAAAAGTGTTCTTCTATGTATTATCTTTACATTGATATCAAAATCACTCAATTGGGTTCAGTAATTTGGAAGATATGCCTAAAATATTTTCGGGCTGTTCATATTCACAAATAGTATGCTATACACAAATTTCATCCAGAAATTCAGTATCTTAGAGACTGAGTCATAATTTGACTTCTTGAGCTAATTTCTAGGCTTTTATCTCTAGTTTACTCCAAATTAAAAATTATCCCATTTGGAATCCGATAGATCAAGATATCAGTAAAAATATCTAACTCATTCTCTTCCAACCAATCCCCTCACTTTGAGTCAATCAATCTTTTTCAAATCAACACCTGAAGCTATAATCTTTCATGAAGACCTCAAAGACGGATTCTATCTTCTGAATCGTCAAATATGGAACAGAAGATAGGTATAGACGAAGCCAAATGAAAAAGCAGACGAAACAGACAAGACAGACGAAATGTCAGAAAGTAGACGAAGCAAAAGATAGACGAAGTTCGTTAGCAAGTAGACGAAACAGAAAGCAAACGAAGCAGAAAGTAGATGAATGCAAAAGCAAACGAATGCCAGAAGCAGAAGAAGCAATAAGGCAGACGAAATTCGTCAAAAAGTAGACGAAATAGAAAGGTAGACGAAATGGAAAAAGACAGACGAAGCGAAACACAGACGGAAGCAAAACACAGATGATATGGAAAGGCAGAAAAAATGAAAAACACAGATGATGCAGAAAGACAGAAGAAATGGCAAACACAGACGATACAGAAAGGCAGACGAAATGAAAAACATAGATGATGCGGAAAGACAGACGAAATGGAAAACACAGACAGTAGGTGGTCAACTTAAGACGAAGTAAAAAGTCAACCACAAACGATACAACACAGACGATAGGTGGTCAACTTAAGACGAAAGAAAGTCAACCATAGACGATATGAAACACAGACGATAGGTGGCCAATTTAAGACGAAGAAAAGTCAATCACAGACGATATGAAACACAAACGATATGTGGTCAACTTAAGACGAATAAAGTCAACCACAGAGGATATGAAACATAGACGATAGGTGGTCAACTTAAGACGAAGAAAAGTCAACCACAGACGATATGAAACACAGACGATACGTCTTTACAGACGAAACATCTATGCTCCCGAACATCTCTAAGTCTTCATCAACTCTCGTATAAACACCTATGTATTCATATATACTCAATGAAGAAACAAAGCATATCACCTTTCCATATCTAACTCTCTACACTAATCTTATACATCATTTCATTGCTATTTCAACTCCAAGAATCATTTCCACAACACCTGATCACTAATAATCCATCTAAACCTAAATAACACTATATCCCCAAATTTTCATCCCCTTAACACAATATTCAAGAATATAAATATACGTAAATCCTATGATCATGCACTGAAAATAAATTCATCAAGTTTATTTCAAAAATCTATAACTCTAACAATTTTATTCACTACTTACTTGTTGAAGACTCCTAAAAGCTTCAACTATCTTCAAACCCTGACTCCATACAAAATTACGTAAACTCCTGTGAACACTAACCAACTTCTGGTTTTTCTTAAGGGAGAAGAAACACTTTAGCAATAAAGGAAGTGGTGAGGGATATGAAAAATGAAAGTTAACTCTCAGAAGGAGTTTGATGGAAAACTCTGTGTATGAGAAGAAATTTGGAGAAGATGATAACAAGGAAACCCTTTTTTAACTCTCGAATTACTCAAACTTACTTCTGACACACAATAAAGGCAACTTTATACTTGTCACTTTTTCTAAGGTCTAAGTTCTAACTTAGTTTCTTTTGAAACTAGTTCTAACTTAGTTTCTTTTGAAACTAACTCCCTTTTAACTCCCATTTTACAATCCAACTATCTCTAAATCTTTATTTGATTTCTTTTTTTCCCTATTTTCTATAATACTCTATAAATTACAAAATAAATCCTAAGTTCACCAAAATTCACAACTATAATAATTTCACTAATCAATAAAATTTTCAATATAAATAAATTCCAAATTCACCAAATTTCCAAAAAAAATCACAATTCAATCCAATTATACCCGGAATTATTCATGAATGCATGTACACTTAATTTCATGTGCAGAAAAGTTCACTATTCAATTTTATGAGCATGTCATATTATGCATGAACATAAAAGTGCATCTCTTGCCTCTCACTGAACACTCCTCTTTACTATTCTAACCTTCCCATAGGTAATGGGATGTTACATAATCTCTCGTAAGTGGAAAGGTAACTAAATGTGTCGGCATAGGGTACTCGATTTCTCAATCTTCACCCTGGTACTACTTAGTACCTAGCCATCGACACAGGATATCCCCAGGACTCAGGATATCCCAGTACCACTCCGATACTTAGTAATTGGCATAAGACATCACCGGGGCTTAGGATGCATCGGTATCTACCCCAGAATAGCTACCTAGTCACCACTCTCTCATATCGACTCATCCTATCCATCTAAAACTTTCAAATGTAGTCTATCCTAGGCAAGTCATCGATTCTAGATTTTGACTAATTATTCTCAACATATTATCAACTGGTCTCTATTTTACACGTTTTCGTTAAGTTAACATGCAATACACCTCATAATATGCATAACAAAATACAATCACGGAACATCTTGTACTTTGATTAATTATTAATGAAATAAAGTAAAAATAATTCATGTAGGTAATTATTAATCATTAATTAAATTAATGACCAATTCAAAATATAATTTATTAATAACCGAACAAAACTTAATTTTAAGAATAAAGTCCAAAGTTATCCTTATCTCAATTTTGGACTCAACTAATTAATAATCTCAATTTCTCCTTAATCAGACTTTCAAACCTAGAATTTTAAAAATATTATTAGGCTAATTTACCAAAAGTTTCTTACCTAATTACACTAATAATCCAACATTATTCTCTCTTCTAATTTATTCTTAATTATAAAAATAACATCTTTACTAACCTAACCCCTATAATTAGTAAAAATACCCCTAACTAATTAAGAGTCCCATACCCTCATTCATTTCATTTAATACCAAAAACACCCTTCTTACAACAAAATTCCAAATTTACCTTTAACTTTCTGCACTTCTCATTCTATCTTTACATGCAATTTAAATTCCAAATTCACCTTTAACTTTCTGAACTTCTCATTCTGGCCCGACATGCAACTTAAATTTTCAAAACAATGTCATCTTCTTCACCCTCTCCTCTTCTTCTCTCTTTTCTTCTTTCATCATTTTCCTGCCCCCTTTTCTTCATTTTTGCCTCTTTATGCAACTTCAATTATTGTCTCAATCAGCCATAACATGCAAACTAACTACAATCTAGTTTGGGATGGTCAAAGTCACACAAAAGGACATAAAAATGATTAATGGAATTTTACCTAAATATGAGGACTTTTAATGTTGTTAACCACCACAACCTCCTTCAATTTGTTGCGAACCAAACAAAATGAGAACACTTATGAGGAAAGAGTTAAATGCAGAACAAAGTGGTGAATTTTGACACGCTCACTAGTTGGAAATGAAGAGAAAAGATGAAGAAGATGGTGGTTTCGTTGGTTGCCTTTATTTTCCAACTATTGGAATTTTTATAATTGTTCAAAGGTTTGTAAATTGGGTTAGCCTATAGATCAATTTAGGTTAATGAATGGGCTTTACAGGAACCCTCTTAATGCTTTGGAAGCAAATGATATGAATTACCAGCTTGCTTAGAGCCTACTTGCTTGCACCTTGACTCTTATCACCTCTCATAATCTTGTTGGGATAAAAAAGCATTGCAGAAGAAAACATGATAATAACAAACAATGGGTCTGTGAGAAATGCTCTAAACATTACACTGCTCATTCTAATTACAAAGGACATCTCAAAATCTGTGGCATTAGAGGCCACTCTTGCGATTGTGGCCGTGCTGGGATCAGATTTTGGGTTAGGTTATAGACTCACAAACTGAATGAAGGGGTAAGCTGGTGAGAGTCAGGTTTTGGAAACTGAAAAAGGGCTTTAGGTCATTTTTTAAAAACGACAATATTAGATTTTAGTGATTAAACGTTGTCTTTTCATTAATCAAGACTTTTAATGTTAACAACTGGTCTTATGTAATAATTATAAAGGTTTTTGGACATGTGGCATACAACATCAGCAAACATAATAGAGAAACTAACATTAGGCTAGAATTGGAAAAAATTAAAAGTTTGAGCATTTTAGTGCCACTTTTTAAAGTTTGGGCTATAATTGCAAAATTAACCAAAGTTTGAGATTTTTTTTTTTTGTAATTAACCCTTTAGTAAACTAGTTTTTCTTTCTTTGTTCTGTCATTTACTTTGTTTAGTTGGATTTGAACTCTTGCTTCATCATTTGACTTAATTGCTACTTTCCTATTACTCCATTAAAATGTAGATTTACTAAAGAACTATACTTGGGTACTATAAATGGAATATGTTTGAATTTGTTCATCTAGTATTTATTCATCTATATTACATGAATAATAGGATAGGCATTCATTTTTTCTTATTCATTGGAATGGAAAATGCTAAAGTTGCAGGGGACAAGTACTGACATCTCTTGAATGAAAAAACAAACCAGAGCTTTATCTTAAATTAAAAAAAAGAGCTAAAAATGATGTGAAAGAACTAAACCTCTTAAAGATTTTATCTTTGCAATTCCTATGAATTATGTAAAAAACAAAGCGAGGAGAATGGTAAAGCGCAAAGAGGAAAGCAAGAATGGTCTACATTTTGATTTATGAAATTATATAGAATAGATCAATTCCAACTGATTCACAGAAAAACCAGCCAATTCACTACTAAAGTGACTATTTTTTATATAAACAAGTTATAAATTGAAGTTGAACTAGACAACTAGCCAATTCATACTATCCTCAATTGAACCGGTTGCTCCAATTCTGTTTTTAAAATACTGAGAAAAAGTGAATAAGTTCTTTTAAAAATGGAAAGATATGGAGGGGGCTTTAATTAAAACAAGTAAAAACTTCCTACTTTTTTACTTTTTCTCTCTCATAGTTGACTCTCTTTTCTTTTAATCTTTTCGCAAAGATTGCTTAAATGTTTTTTTTGATAGTTTCTTTAAGTTAGGGCAATATTAATTTATGTAGAGGTTGAAACTAGAAATTGAAAGCTAATTTCTTGTTTCCAAAGAGAGAAGTCAGGAGAAAAGAGGGAAAACCACATATCTCTTTGATCTTTTAATTTGTTTTGGTAAATAATCACTATTTCAAGTATAATTAAGTTATTAAGCATGCCTTGAATAGTTGTTAAGTTCGTCATTAATTTAATAGGTTATATATCAAATTATAGGTGGAGAAAATTAGGAGGTCTAAGGGAATTAATTTATTAAATTAAATTGATCTTTAAATATAAATTGTGAAAGTAAATTATATTAATTAGAATATACAGATAAAATTGGAAGTTAGAAATTTGGATAAACTGAAAAGGAGTTAAGATTAAATAGGTCATATGCAAATGTTGTCATCTTTCTTTTAATTTAATTTTTTAGATGTTATGTCATTTATTGATTTGTGCTTGTGATTGTTATGAATGCTCAGAGTCATAATAAGGTTCTCTAAAGTAGTTAACGGTGTAGGAAGACTTAGTTCCAAGTTGCAAAATATCATATGATTTGATGAAATATTTATGTCTCAATAACTAATATATTGGTAATCAATTTAATAATGAGTATTATATATAACTATATGTGATATTGAATTATACTTCAATAGATTGTTAAATGAATCTTAAAAAGAAGGTGATGAAGATGAAATTAGTATGTTTTGTTTCCCACAAAAAACATTCTTTGAAATCATATAATCAGAACATCTTTTTTTGGATTGGTTTATTTGTTTGGTCTATTATTTACAAAAGATAAAAGTGAGTAGGTTACGTAATTTGTGATTAGGATTTAAATGATGATTTGATGATTGAATCATATTCCTATGCCTTTCATGATTGATAAGTTGAATTATTTGTTTTAATATCTTGTGAATTTGTATAATAAAAGAACAATATATGGATTGCAATTTCTCTTAATATTGAATTTCCATGTTATGAAAGTTATGACAAAGATTGAGTATTGGATGCTCGTGATCAAAGGGAAAAGAACAATATATAGATTGCAAATTTTCTTAATATTGAATTTCCATGTTATAAAAGTTATGAAAAAGATTAAGTATTGAATGCTCGTGATCAAATGGTGAAGATTTATAAATTTTGTCTAATAACTCAATATATTACACAAAATTTATAAATCTTCACTTTGATCACGAGCATCCAATACTTAATCTTTGTCATTACTTTCATAACATGGAAATTCAATATTAAGAAAAATTGCATCCATATATTGTTCTTTTATTATACAAGTTCACAAGATAGTAAAATAAATAATTCAACTTATCAATCATTAAAGGCATATGAATATGATTCAATCATAAAATCATCATTTAAATCCTATATATATATATAGTTTCACTTTATTCTTTTAATTATTGGTTCATAAATGAGTTTTATGTCATTTTTATATGTGTACCAAGGGAGATGAAGTTATAAGATTTGGATAGGTTGAGGAGAACATATATTTTTAATTTGCAAACATTATATAAATAGAGAGTTATTAGACAAAATTTATAAATCTTCACTCTTTGATCACGAGGATCCAATTACTCAATATTTGTCATAACTTTCATAACATGGAAATTCAATATTAATAAAAATAGCAATCCATATATTGTTCTTTTATTATACAAATTCACAAGATAGTAAAACAAATAATTCAACTTATCAATCATGAAAGGCATAGGAATATGATTAAATCATCAAATAATCATTTAAATCTATATATATAGTTTCACTTTATTCTTTTAATTATTGGTTTATAAATGAGTTTTATGTCATTTTTATATATGTACCAAGGGAGATGAAGTTCTAAGATTTGGATAGGTGGAGGAAAACTTATATTTTTAATTTGTAAACGTTATATATATATAGAGTATTAGATAAAATTTATAAATCTTCACCCTTTGATCACAAGGATCCAATACTCAATATTTGTCATAACTTTCATAACATGGAAATTCAATATTAAGAAAAATTGCAATCCATATATTGTTCTTTTATTATACAAATTGACAAGATTGTAAAACAAATAATTCAACTTATCAATCATGAAAGGCATAGGAATATGATTCAATCATCAAAACATCATTTAAATTTTCACTTTATTCTTTTAATTATTGGTTTATAAATGAGTTTTATGTCATTTTTACATATGTACCAAGGGAGATGAAGTTATAAGATTTGGGTAGGTGGATGAGAACTTATATTTTTAATTTGTAAATGCTTGATATTTTTTTCTAAATTATATGTTATTATCTCATTTATTCTATTCATTTAAATTAGTCCTTTTATATATGGTAAAAAGTTAATGTTACTTTCATTAGGACATAAGTGAGAGTAATTCAATCTCCCTCTTATATAATTATTGACATTATTTCTTTCTTTATATTTGATATTATTATTTAGACAGATATATAGGTAACAAAATGATTCATTTATATCTCCGTTAGTGTTATTGTTATCGTTTATTTTGGAGACTAAGAAGACTTAACTAATTTTGTACTATTGGCTATTTTATAATGTGGTTGTTATTTCCCTTTTATATTCAACCTTATCTAACTATTGATAGGTCAATATTTTACATAATATTTAAGACTTCAATTACTTAGTATTTGATACTTTATTGCATGCTTTATACAGATTATATAATTTTTTCCTAAATTTAGTTCATTATCTTATAGGTTATGATTTTAAGGAGAAAACACAAACTTGAGTAAAAATTTCTCTACATTTAAGTTATCAAGGATATTTTGGAGTCATTTGGAAGATAAGAAGATGGATAACAACTTTGTAGAAGATATAAGAAGTCAAACTAGCTTGAGGATGTTAAAAAGTATAAAAGTTTGTTAAATAAGGCATAATAGATGTTGAACTCCAAATGATGATAGGCGTCTACCTTTTGTAAGGTTTTGAGAAGTTGAGAAATAGAGTAAAACTATTATTGTACTATTATTATTTTATGAAGAAATTTATGAAACAAAACTAGTATCAATTACAACTCGGTGTCAGTCACTAGTTATATGTGACTTTATGATGAATACAAGTTATATAATTAAACTATCATTGAGGATAAAAGGTGCCCAACATTAGTTCTCAGACGCAACTTATAAGGATGAATTTTTTTAAAAGTTTAAACAGTTTAAAACTTGATTTTTGGAAACCTTAACTATAAATGCTTGTATTAGATTTAACCTAATGCAAAGTCAAAATAAAAGGAAATATAAGTTAAAACAAGTACATCTACACTTGCTCATAATATTTAGTGTACCACATGGTGAAGACACGATCACATTTATAAAGGAGTGTTATTCAATGATCCAAACACTTCCACTAAATTTCCTTATAGAATACAAGTTTTTTATTATATGTTTTTCATACTACAAGAGAGATCAAGCAATGAAATATTAATCACAATTAAGGTGAATTCTTTTAATCAGTGGGGCTAGGCTTATGATGCATTTATGATGAGTTATTTTCCCTCTATATAAGACCATTAAACTAAGGATGCAAATTCAAAGCTTTGCACAGAAGGAGGGGGAAGTAATCCATAAAGCCTCGGTTGCTTAACTAGTGTCTATGTCACCGGTATTGCTTATAGTTAAACTTCTTCTATAAGGGCCTTTCATTGACATATTAGACTTTAGTTGATGCTATAGCTTAAAAGACAATATATGTAAAGAATATTTAGGAGGTTAACGAGATTATAAAGACCTTGGTAAGGAATTCGTCAATCAAAATGGTTAGGAAAATTTAAAAGTACCTTTTTACATGGATAAGACAATTTCAAAATTAGCATCACAAAAATTAATCTCTCAAATCAAATAAAAATGCTTAAATTATGATATAGGCAATAGGGAGGTGAGTTGCCATTGTGGAATGCATAGGCCTTCTTCTTATGCAAGCATAAATATTAAGTCACCCTCGAGTTATAGTGAGCAATATGTGTTTAAATGTTGATCTATTTTATCTTCTATAGGTAGTGATTAATGCCTTAGAAATGCTTAGGATAGTCGTTTTAACTCTTTTTTTTATATCTTAGGTACATTTCAAAAGTAAAAGATCTAAGATGACCCGAAAGCATGTCCGTTAAAGTCATTTTCTCTACTTCAATACTCTATTGATTCATGGAACATGAAGAAAATGTGGTTAACATGACTCACTACCATCCAGAAAATTACATAGTCATGCAAAGTGAGTAAATATTGTTACAAAGGAACTCATTCACATTGAACCACTCAAGCTATCCTATGCAAGATTATTAACTCACGTGAGACACTATACACTTGTTTCCATTCCATTTCTAACCTAGCATTTAAAGTATAAAGAAGACATGTTATGTGAGACAAAAAGGGGCTAGAAATGTGAACCAAAAGAGACAAAAGGAGGGCTGGATGAATCATAAGATAGATTTCCATTTTGTTCCATTTAACATAGCTTTAAAATGGAACAACCGAAGGTGAGTTGAGGCTACTCTAGGTGTGTAGTGGTTTGTTAAGAGTGAAGAGGAGTAGAGAAAGCCAACTATCCATTTTGCTACATTTTAACTAACATTTCAGATGAAAAGAAGGTGTTTTTCTTTTTAGAGAGCTAGAGAGGAGCATCACAGTAAACTTGTCCAACATTTTTCTTATTGGAAAAAACCTAGTTGATACTTCCAGAAGGGAGCTACAAAATAAGAAAAAGAGAGGAACATGGAGGTGTCGGTTAGGGTGTGAAGGCTGAAATGAGAATAAAACTAAGGAGGTAAAAAAAGGAGGAAGTCCAAAGGAGAGTAGAGATGGATCATCTATTCAGTTAAGCCATCCCTCTATGCTTCGAAGCTAGTTTTAATCATAAAAATAGAGTTGAAAGGTTGCTGCATTTGGAGAACAAAATGAAGAGTGTGGAGGGATGAAGTGTAAGAATTGAAGCTCCCATGTTTGTTGGTGAAGAAAATGTGAAAGTTTGAGTGCTTCGCTGAAGTTGGTTTTAATGTAACAGGAGAAGAAAAGAAAAAGCTAGCATATGTGAATAGTGAGCATGGACCAAACCCCCATCTTAAATTATCACATTAAGCTATAGTGAAAGGGAGCATTAACGTGGAAGAAACAAAGAAGAGAGGAGTGGCATGAAGAAATAAGAAGGGTGGCAGAATCAAGGAAGAGAAGAAAGAGTCGTGAATAGTGTAAGTGGTCCATTGATCTTTGTTTGTCCCATTAATGATGTAACATCCCATCACCAATGGGAAGAGTAAATTGGTCATTTGGGACGGGTTAGGCGTGTGTAAACATAACTTGGCATGATCATACGTCATATAGCCTCTATATAGATATGAATGGTAATTTTTGCACATGCACATGATTGTACATGCAT
>JAOSBO010000006.1:32031615-32051416 GCA_027563915.1 Erythroxylum rotundifolium
AGGTAATTACTTTTAGAATGTGTGGTTAGTGAATAATGTGTCTAATGTTGAAATGCATGGTGTGTTCAAGGATGAATGTGTCCTTATGAATACAAATGTTTTTCAAAGCGTTTATATAATGTGAATTAAATATAATTGTTTATCAACTAGAAATTTGTGTAATTATATATAATGTGTAAATACATAACGCATTTAATGGCATGTTATTGCAAGTGTTTATGCTCGTAGGGTATGTTAAATTTGATTAGATGTGCATGTATATGTTTAATTTGTGGAAAGTGGAATAAAGACATATGTTATGCACTACATCTTTTGCATGTGATTTTGAAACCTAAAGTGGTTTATTTTTAAAACTACCAAGTCTTCGTCATGGATAAATAGGCATGCCTAGAAGGGTCTGTAGCTGCTCCTATGACACTTTGGTGTTTACTGATATTGGCACTTCGGTGTCTCCTGATATTAGCTCTCTGATGTTTCTTGATATTGACACTTTGTTGTCTATTGTTACTGAGACATAAGTCTCTCTTGTTCTATGAAACCAATCAAAGTTATTTCCTATTCTAGTCCTATTACCCACTTCTATTAAATGACTAGCAGGCTAACCTATTTTGTGTTCTAATATATGTTCAATTCTAATCTAAGATAAGTTCAGTTTTGAAATTTTGTTCTGACACAATCAAGTTTTATTCTAATACTCAAAATTCTGTTTTGTTATTATAATATTCTGTTCAGATACTTGTAAGTTTTGTTTTGAAGCAAATGTATCATATTTTGATATGTTATATTCTGTTCTGATGCAAATAATATTGGATTGTATTTTAGTTTGAACAATTAAAGGTTGTAGTGATTTGACATGATCAGTGCTTGTGAATACTAAACGATTGTCAAAAACAGTCGCTAGATTATATATTATTTAGTTATTCCCCACTAAGCTATATGTTTAGCACTGCGGTTTTGCCTTCATTTAGGTTCTGATTAAAAGATCTAAGGCTGGGACAACCACAATGGCCAAAGAAGGATGTGTTTTATTTTGGAAGATGTATATTTGTGTTTAAGTTTAAAATGTATTTCAATGTCATAAGTTATGTTGTATTTTGTGTTTTGTTTAATGCTTTGTAATAACCTTAATACATGATGAATTTGGAACTTATGACATGTATTTAGAATAATACAATATGTTTGATATATATTGCTCATAACAACATCTAATGATATGTAATCTATGTTTGCTTGAGTTTTTAGAAGTGATTTAGATTGTTTGGCAATTTTATTTTGTGTGGCATTTGCATATCCTTCTAAGGGGTACGTGGGTGTTATAAACCACACCTCTAACTTTTATCTCACTCAAGAACTTGAATAAGGTGACAAAAGAGCTTTCATTAATCCCTCCCTTCTTTATTACCTTTGAGCCTAATTGTTTATGGTAAGGAATGAAGGACGTTTTCCAATAAAAAATCCCAACAAAGTAGCGTTCCAACTTTTGGACCACTCTTTCAAAAATTCTATCTTAGGAGATACCACTTTTCTTCTATAGATAGAGCTTGGTGGGTAATATTTCGGCTTAAAACTATTGGTTCTCCAGTTAGCAACTTACATATCAATATGTTATTGGAGGCTAGTCTAAGGTTTGTAGGCTAAGGGATAGGTTAAGAGGATGGAGATTGTACTGATGACTATCAATTATGGAGGGGAGGGAAGGATTATATTATTTTACAGGGTTATCTAGAATGGAAACAAGTGGAGAGAAAGTAAGTTGGGAGATAAGTTGTGAAGGAAATGATTACATAAAAGGTAATCAGGTTAAGGAGGCAGAGAGGGGATTTTCGTTTCCTTTTATGTTGGAGTTATGTAAATATAGTGACCTGGAAAGCAAGTGTATTTACATATAACTTAATTTTCTTCCAATTACTTTTGTAATGAAAAATATTTATTATTAATAAAAAAAGAGTTTGGTTTTATTTGTATGAGCTTTATATATATCTAG
Source organism: Erythroxylum rotundifolium (assembly GCA_027563915.1). NCBI lineage: Eukaryota > Viridiplantae > Streptophyta > Magnoliopsida > Malpighiales > Erythroxylaceae > Erythroxylum > Erythroxylum rotundifolium. The sequence continues at coordinate 32,033,600 of JAOSBO010000006.1, forward strand.
TCATAAGGTACCAAGATTCTTTTATAAGTAATATACATATACATAGAGATATATGGGAAACATGTATGTATATGTATGTTATTATAATATAAATTAGTTGATTCATAGTTGAATAATCAAGTTAGTCACTTGATTATAGTTTAGATTGTAGTACTGCGATTTATCTTCGTGTAAGTAAAAGAGTTTACTTCAAGGGAATGATGACTTTCATATCATAATAGTAGTTGACTATCAATAATAGCACTATTAAATGAATCTGGAATCAAGTATGTTTTAAAGAATAAAGTGAGTCATTACTTGAATTTTAAAACATAGACCATAGTATTATGTTATTATGAACTACAATCTTGATAAGTGGTGAACTCATATGTGTTCTATTATAATTCTTGATATGATCAGAATGAATTTGTACAAAGTATCAATCCAGTGTCTGCATGTTGGAATTATTAATTGAAACATGTATCAGGGAACATTCACTCAAATAAAGAGTTTATAGTGATATCATTACTTTTAGATGTTTTTACGAATTTTGGTGATCAAACTGGCACCAGTAACTTGATGGACTAGCTACCCATCAAGTCTTAACACCAAGATAAGATCTTGTATGTTAATCACCATATAGAGTAAAACTGGGAGACCTATAAGGGAAAACCAATATAAGGGCAAAACGGTAATTTTACCCTTTATTGAGTGGATGGCTATAACATGGTTCATAATAAATTGCAATTGAATATCTTATTTAAAACATGTATTCTCATAATACTTAGTAATTCAAGAGTTCAACAATTGTCTTTAGTGGAATGACATTTGACTAACAAGATGGAATTAATTCCAATGAGATTAAATTAATTCTGGGTTTATTGGAGCTTGAATTACATAATTTCGATTAGATTCCCTGTTTGGCTTCTGGGAACGTTATCAAGCAAAGTAAGAAATATAAATAGAGATTTTAAAACCCATGATTGAATGTTGGGCTTACTTTAATTAGAATCCCAAATGAATATTTAGTATTCGGCTTGACTTTGGTTTGATTTTATTAATTAGATTAATTAAATTAAAATAAAGTTATTAAAGAAAGAAGCAGGGAATATTTAGGTTTTTAACACCTAAATGTGCAGTATGAATTGCTAAATTAGAGATGGTTTTTATCATGCTTTATCATCATTACATGTAGTAATGATCTTAATATTAAATGGTTTAGTGGTTGTAATTTAATTAAGACACGTAATGTAACCTTTTAGCGTTCATTTCATTAAAGAAAGGAAGAGGTGCATTTGATGTATTTTTTCTTCCTTCTTTCATCCATAACTAAAAATGAGAAGGTTTCAATTAGGTTATTGGAATTTTCATATAGTCATCTTAATTAACTGAGAAGAGTCTCATTTATTGGCTTCTTTATGATTGATTAAAGAATGAAGTCATGTATTGGATGCAAATCACATCTTTCTTTCATGATAACTGAAATTGACAAGAAGAGGAAGAAGTGTTCTTACATTTTTTCTTTTGACTCACTCTCTCCTCTCATACATGCATAGGTAGAATTTGAATAAGAAGAGTCTTATTTTTGGCTTCTTTCTTCTAATAAAAATATCCTCACAAATATTTCTTCTCCTTTCCCACCAAAGGATCTTGTTAACCAAGTTGTCCAAGAAGAACAAGTGGTATATCAGATTGGTCGGGATATAATAACAAGGAGAGGATACATTGACAAAGGATAGGATACAAAAGCGAGGAGTCAAAGCTGAAGCAAGGAGTCGGCATATTTGTGCGACCTTGTTCTTATGCAAATTATTTTCCTTATACTGTATCATGTATAGCTGAAACAAGTTTATTTGGTTATGTTTTTTCTGTTGCATTTCTTATTTCGAAAAAGTTTTGAAATCTATTGTTTAACCAGATCTTACATGATTTTATCTTCGATCCAACAATTGGTATCAGAGCCACTTTCTTATGCATGATTTTGGTTCCTATATATGATGCATGGATTGGAAATTAAATGTTGTATGCTGTATGTTTTTATATGATATAAATATATATATGTATGTTTTGCTCTTTTAGTTGTCCATAAAACATAGTTTTACCTTGTAAGTTTTTCTTCATTTAGTTTGTAACAAGAAGGGTGGCCTATCATCATCATACTTCCTCCTTGGTTTCAGTTTTCTGTTTTCTTTGATTTTGTAATGTACAAAATTCTATAATATTGAAGATGGAGTGATCGTGGATCGAAGAGAAGCATACGCAATGGTTTCGGTGTGTCCTTTGGTGTCTTTGCCAGTGTACTGGCAAAGTTTCAGTTTTATTAAAACCAAAGTGCTGGAATTTTGTTTTAACAAAGTTTCAGTCTTGTGAAAACCAAGGTGCTAGAATTTTTTTTAACAAAGTTTTGGTTTGATGAAGTACAAGTGCTGGAATGTTTTTTTAGTGTCAGTTTTACCAAAAACAAGTATAGTGTTTTTTGTTTTCATATTGCCAAGGTTTCGGTTTTGATGAAAACAAGTGCTATTTTTTTTGATTTCAAAGTGACAAAATTCGGTTTTATGAAAATCCCATTACACATTTTTATTGAATGGGCCGGGTTATGTGGATGAAGAGTTCGGAGCAGAAGATCCAAGTCCAAGAAATTTTTTTTGGGTCAAAAAGATTTGTAGTTTTATTTATGTTCTAGGATGGAAAATCAAATGTGGCCTATTAGATCATGAGATGAATGCACAAATGGATGCAAATAGTATGGGATATTATGTGATTGTATTCCATTTAGAAAATTGCCTACCCTAGGCTTTGTCATGCATTCATTATGTTGAGATATATAATTAAATAATATAGGATGGATAATAAATTACAACTAGAAAAGATGGCATTTATTGAAAAACTTAAAGACCAAAACAGAATGAGTAGGAGAGGATGCTCATGTGAGAGTCCATGATCTCTATACGATGACCCATTTGTAGGTGGTGAAGTGTTGCTCCCCACAGGAGGACATGAATCCTAGATCTTACATGGTTTAGGTCTCCTTAAGGATAAGTTTACTAATTGGTAACAAATGTGACCTCCCATTAAGGCATGGTTTGCAAATACCATTAGTGGATGAATTAAATGGTTACACACTCAACATATTTTATCAATAACCTACCCACCATAGCTCTGTTGGTAGAAGTATGGACCAAATCATGGCGCTTCCCAAAAAGTTAGGCATAAAGATGTTTGGTAGTTTTTTGAGTGGGAGGGTCCTAGTTTTTCTTTTAATGGATAAGATGGCGTACCTTTACTTAGTCTGTTATAGATTAGAAAAATAATCGTCATATAAAGTTTTAATTTTTAAGTTTTATTAATTATATAACCTTGCATATATACATCATGATTTTATGCAAAGTTCTAATGTTGTTGACTAGTATGCTCATGTTTTAATAATTTATATTTTCAGACATAATCAACCACAATATGAATCCACTCACTTTGCTCTTGACAAATAAATAATTGGAAAATGGAGAGAATTTTAATGAATGGATATGTAACCTTCACATTGTTCTTCAATATGAACAAATTTCATACGTATTAACGTACGGATAATAAGCCTGCACCTTCGGGTGGTAATTCAACTTCTGAGCAAGTCTAATAACATGAGTGATGGTCGAATGCCAATAAGACTTGTAAGTGTTATATTCTAGCTTCTGCCTACGGAATGTTACACAAGCAAATTGCTTGAATGAAAATTGCTAGTGCAATGGTCCATCAGCTACATGAGATGTTTGGTGTGAGGACTAGGTCTACAATAGTGAAAGCTATCCAAACTTTTCATAATCTCAGACAAAAACTTGGTGAACTGGTGGGGGATTACATGCTGAAGATAATCTCTGTATTACTGAGGCTGAGAAGCTTGGGCCGGATATGGATGCAGACACACAAATGATTATGATCATCAATAGCTTAAACTCATCTTTTCAGCAGTTTAAGTTATATTATAAGCCTAACAACAAGAATTACACCTTCAGTGAGTTGATGAATACCCTCTAAAGTATAGAGGAGATATTAAATATCAAGGCTCATAGGCCAGAAGCTAATGTAGCATCTTCTTTCTAAGCCCAAAGATAAGGGTAAGTAAAAGAAGAAGGGTCCAATGAAAAAAAGGCTAAAGCAGACACCAAGGGAAAGTATTTCCAATATGGTGAGTAGGGTCACTGCAAAAGAAACTATGCGGTCTACCTCAAGTCCCTCAAAAGCAACCAAGTTATGGGTTTCCTAAGTTTGTTAAGAACTAGAAATGTAGCAGATTCTGATTCTTGGATTTTAGATTCTGGAGCCACTAACCATGTTTGCAATTCTTTGCAGGGATTCTAGTAGAGAAAAAGACTATATAAAGGCTAGTTTCAAGTCAAGATAGAAGATGGATCCTATGTTTTAGTAGGATCAGTGGGAGTAATTATCTTGGACTTTCCTAGTAGTCATAGGTTATATTTGGAGGATGTATATTACATCCCAACGATTGTAAGGAACATGATTTCTGTTTTTTTGTCTAATAAAATATGGCCATTCCTTATATTTAGAAAATGTTGTTTCAATATATGAGAATAAGGATTTTATTTGTAATGCAATAATTAAACAGGGATTGCTCTTTATTAAACTTATGACACACTCACTAAACACCACAGTATTAATAAAACCAAAATAATCCTAAGACTCTAGCATTAATTGAAAATATCTGTGGCACTTAAGAATGGGTCATATCAATCAGAAAAGACTTAGACAATTTAGTAAAGGATGGGATCCTTATGGTTTTAGATGATCATCCATTACCCACCTTTGAATCTTATATTGAAGGAAAGATGACCAGAGCCTCATTTCCTTCTAAAGGAAATAGATCTAAATCCACGTTAGACCTAGTACACATTGATGTGTGTGGGCTTATGAACGTACAAGCTAGAGAGGTTATGAATACTTCATAACTTTTATAGATGATTACTTTAAACATAGCTATCTGTATTGGATGCATAAAAAGAGTGAGTCCTTTGAAAGGTTCAAATAATTCAAAGTTGAAGCTAAGAAGCAGCTAGGCAAGCCATTAAAACAACTTCAATTGTATCGAGGTGTTGACTACTTATTTGGAGAGTTCCAACAATTTCTAATTGACAATGGAATTATTTCCAATTTGTTAGCTCCCATAACTCCTCAACATAATGGTGTAGCTAAAAAGAGGAATAGGACTCTATTGGAAATGGTAAGATCAATGATGTCTTACGTTAGCCTTCCAGAACCATTCTGGGGATATGCCATACAAAAGACAACCTATCTTCTTAACTTTGTTCCATCAAAATTGGTGTCTAAAAAATATAGGGAGTTGTGGACTGGATGAGTGCCTTCATTTAGGCACTTGAGGACTTAGGGCTGCCCAGCCCATATTCTAAGGCCTGAATCCATAAAGATGGAACCAAGGTCAGAAGTATATTTGTTTGTAGGTTATCGTAAGGGTACATGAGGGTATTACTTTTACAGTCCTCAGGACACGAAGGTAGTTGTGTCAACAAATACAACCTTCTTGGAGGAAAAATTTGTGAGAAATCACAAAGGAAGAAGTGAAGTAGTACTAAAGGAGTTAGCTATTTCATCTAAACCAAGAGTTGATTTGGCTATAGCAAAATAAGATGTCAAAATGTATTCAAGAGTTGAATCAAAAGAGCAACCTGAACATCAAATCTTGCCTAGATGTAGTGGGAGGGTTATGAGATAACCAGACAGGTATCTAGGTCTAGGAGAAGGTATAATTGTTATCTCATACCAAGAAGAAACAAGTGTCGTTACTTATACACAAGCTATTAATGATGTTAATGCAGAAAAATGGCTCAAGGTGATGGAATCGGAAATAGATTCCATGTACACCAATAAAGTCTAGGTCCTTGTAGATCTACCACCAGATGTAAAAGCCATAGGGTGTAAATGGATTTACAAAAGGAAAAGAGGATCAAATGGAAACATAGAGACTTTTAAAGTTAGATTGGTAGCTAAGGGTTACGCTCAAAAAGTGGGTATAGACTATAGAGAGATTTTTTTTCTCCAGTTTCCATACTTAAGTCCATCAGAATTCTTTTGGTCATAATAGCCTATTTCTATTATGAAATATGGTAAATGGACGTCAAGATTGTATTTCTTAATGGGGATCTTGAGGAGACCATTTATATGGCCTAACCAGAAGGATTCATTGAGCCAGGTAATGAGCATAAGGTATGAAAATTACAAAAGTCCATTAATGGACTTAAGCAAGCATCTAGGTCTTGGAACATTAGGTTTGATAGGTCTATCAAAACCTATGGATTTATACAAAACCTAGATGAACCTTGTGTCTATAAAAGGATATAAGAAGGCGAGGTTACTTTCCTAATCCTGTATGCTGATGATATTCTGCTCATTAGGAATGATGTAGGAATGTTATCTACCGTTAAGGGATGGCTGAACAAATAGTTTTCAATGAAGGATTTGGAAAGGCTAGCTATATTCTAGGATCAAACTTATAAGGGATCGTAAGAAAAAACTGATAGCCTTGTCTCAAATAACCTACATAGAGAACATGCTCATTAAGTTTGCCATGCAAGATTCTAAAAGGGGTTTCACACCTACTAGACATGGAATCAAACTTTTAAAGGAGAAAACACCAAAGACCCAAGAGGAGGTCGAATGGATGCATAACATTCTATATGTTTCGACAGTTAGAAGTTTAATGCATGCTATGCTTTGCATTAGACTGGATATCTATTACATAGTGGGACAGGTAAGTAGATTCCAATCCAATCCAGGAATTGAGCATTGAACAGTGGTTAATTGCATACCAAAGTATCTTCGTAGGATGAAGAACTTAATGCTTGTTTACTCTAGAAGTAACCTTATGCCGACAGGATATACAAATTCTGATTTCCAATCAGATGTTGATTCAAGGAAATCAACTTCTGGTTTTATATTTGTTTTAGAAGGTGGAGCCATAATCTGGAGGAGCATCAAGCAATATTGTGTTGCTGATTCGACTATGGAAGCTGAGTATGTTGTTGCTTGTGAAGCAACAAAAGAAGCAGTCTGGCTCCGCAAGTTCCTGAATGATTTGGAGGTAGTTCCTATGGCAGAAAAGGGCATTAAACTTTATTATAATAATAGTGGGGCAGTGGCTAATTCTAAAGAACCTCAGAACCATAAAGCTTCCTAACACATTGAGAGAAAGTATCATCTCGTAGGGAAGATAATACAACATAGTGAGGTGAATGTGGTAACGATTCCCACAAAGCAAAACCTTGCTGATTAATTTACAAAGATACTGTCTCAAAAGAGTTTTGAGCGTCACGTAACAGTGATAGGAATGAGGGATATGTCAAACTTAATTTAGGGCAAGTGGGAGATTGTTGGAGTTATGTAAATATAATGCCCTGGAAAGCAAGTATATTTACATATAACTTAATTTTCTTCCAGTTACTTTTCTAATGAAAAATATTTATTATTAATAAAACAAATGAGTTTCACTTTATTTGTCTGGGCATTATATATATCTAGTCATAAGGTACCAAGATTCTTTTGTAAGTAATATACATATACATGGAGATGTATAGGAAACAAGTATATTATTATAATATAAATTAGTTGATTCACAGTTGAATAATAAAGTTGGTTAATTGATTATGGTTTAGACTGTAGTGTTGCTATTTATCTCTGTGTAAATAAAAGAGTTTACTTCAAGAGAATGATGAATTTTATATCATGATAGTAGTTGGCTATCGATAATGGCATTATTAAATGAATCTAGAATCAAGTACATTTTAAAGAATAAAGTGGGTCGTTACTTTAATCTTAAAACATAGACCTTAGCATTCTGTTATTACAAACCACAATATTGATGAGTGATGAACTCATATGTAGTTCATTATAATTTGTGATATGATCGGAATGGATTTGTATAGAGTATTAATTTAGTGTCTGCATATTGGAATTATTAATTGAAACATGTATTAGGAAGCATTCACTCAATAAAGAGTTTATAATGATATCATCACTTTTAGATGTTTTTATGGTGATTAAACTGGTGCCAGTAGTTTGATGGACTAGCTACCCATCAAATCTTAACACCAAGATGAGATCTTGTGTGTTAATCATCATATATAGTAAAACGGGAGATCTAGAAGGAAAAATCAACATAAGGGTATGGTTCATAATAAAGTTTGTAATTATACATCTTATTTGAAACATTTAATCTCTTAATACCTAGTAATTCAAGAGTTCAACTAATTGTCTTTAGTGAAATGACATTAGATTAATGAGTTGGAATTAATTCTAATGAAATTAAATTAATTCCGGGTTTATTAGAGCTTGAATTATATAAATCCAATTAAATTCCCCATTTAGCTTCTAGGAAAGTTATCAAGCAAAGTAAGAAATATAAATAGAGGCTTTCAAAACCCATGATTGAATATTGGGCTTACTTTAATTAGAAGCCCAAATGAACATTTCATATTGGGCTTGATTTTGGTTTGATTTGATCAATTAGATTAATTAAATTAAAACAAAGCTGTTAAAGAAATAAGAGGGCATATTTAGGTTTTTTATATCTAAACTTGCAGTATGAATTGCTAAATTAAAGATGGTTTTTATCATACTTTATCATCATTAAATGGAGTAATGATCTTATCATTAAATGGTTTAATGATTGTCTTTTAATAATGGCATGTAATGTAACTTTTTAGCATTCATTTGATTAAAGAAAGGAAAAGGTGCATTTGATGTTTTTTTCTTCCTTTTTTCATCCATAACTGAAAATGAGAAGGTTTCATTTACGTTATTGGTCTTTTCATATAGCCATCTTAATTAAATGAGAAGAGTCTCATTTATTAGCTTCTTTATTATTGATTAAAGAATAAAGTGATGCATTGGATGCATATCACATCTTTCTTTCATGATAACTGAAATTGACAAGAAGAGGAAGAAGCATTCTTATATTTTGTTTTTTGACTCACTCTTTCCTCTCATATATGCATAGCCGAAATTTGAATAAGAAGAGTCTCATTTTTGACTTCTTTCTTATAAGAAAAATAGCCTCAAAAATATTTCTTCTCCTTTCCCACTAAAAGATCTTGTTAACCAAGTTGTCCAAGAAGAATAAGTGGTAAATCGGATTGGTCGGGATACAACAACACGGAGAGGATACATTGACAAAGGAGAGGATACAAAAGCGAGGAGTCAAAGCTATAGCAAGGAGTCGGTATATTTCTACCACCTTGTTTTTATGTAAATTATTTTCCTTATATCGTATTATGTATAACTAGTCGATTTTTTTATGTTCTTTCCGCTGCATATTTTATTTCAGAAAAGTTTTAAAATCTGCGGTTTAACCAAATCTTACGTGCTTTCATTTACGATCCAACATTTTAGGCTTATTGATAACTTATATTTTCTACTTTTGGTTTTGTTGTAAGTCTTCGAAGGGAAAATTTTTAAAAATTATTTCTTAAAATAAGAATATGCTAAAGACGTACGATAAATAAAGGTAAAAACAGCAATATGCTAAAGACGCGGGATAAATAAAAGGTCAAATAAACTTTTTACCGTAGACAGGGATACTTTATAAGAGGATTGGATATTCTTTGAAGGAATGATGGAGTAAACGAGAGCAAAGCAGGCGTGTAAAGTAAAGGGATAGTTGGAATAGAGTCAATAGTAGTAAGAGCAAAAGACCAACATAAACAAATTCAAATGAGGAAGTACCATGAGGCACTAGAAGCCATTCTATTTAAAATTTAGTATTTGAAACGTAATAGGATCGAATTTTGTTAGAGAATTCTAATGATTACAAAAATTGAACTCTTTACAGAAACTTACTATACGACTTAGATCAAATGATATAATTAAAATATTATTTTTAAGACTAATACAATATACAATTGAAAAATCATTTTGTAGGTTTCCCAACAACAACAATGTCCCAATAAGAGTCACATTGATATACAAGGTCTAGGGAGGATCAAAAATAAGTAGCCTTTCTCTTAGCTAGTAAAAAGGTTGTTTTGGATAGCCTACATATAAAAAAATGTTTTTTCGAAAACATTGAAAGAAAAAAATAGCCAAATACATAAGCAAATAACAACATAAACAAAAAAAATGAAAAAGATGATATTAAACACTTTAAATTTGGTCAAAACAAAAAATAATATGAAATTGTTGATTATAAAATAAAAATAAAAAATAATCTAATTTTAAAGTACATATAAGAAATTCTACTGCTTTATTTCAATTACTCCCACTACTTCATTTATTAAGTGCTTTTACTTCTAAGTTTTAACAAAATAATATCTGTTAGGGTTATGTAAATATGGTGCCCAGAAAAGCAAATGTATTTACCTATAACTTAATTTTCTTCTAGTTACAATATTGTAATGAAAATATTTATTATTAATAAAACAAAAGAGTTTGATTTTATTTGTATGAACATAATATAACTAGCCACAAGGTACTAACATTCCTTTGTAAGTAATATACATATTCAAGGAGATGTATGAGAAACATGTATACTATTATAATCTAAATTAATTGATTCACAGTTGAATAATCAAGTTGGTCGCTTGATTATGGTTTAGACTGTAGTACTGCGATTTACCTCCATGTAAGTAAAGGAATTTACTTCAAGGAAATGGTGAGTTTCAAATCATGATAGTAGTTGACTATTAGTAATGGCTCTATTAAATCTAGAATCGCGTATGTTTTTAAAGAATAAAGTAGGTCATTGTTTTTATCTTAAAACATACACTTTAGCATTCGTTTATTACAAACCACAATCTTGATGAGTGATGAACTCATGTGTGTTTCATTATAATTCTTGATATGATCGCAATGTATTTTTACTGGGTATCAATCTAGTGTCCGCATATTGGAATTATTAATTGAAACATGCATTAGGGAATATTCACTCAAATAAAGAGTTTATAGTGATATCATCATTTCTAGATATTTTACAAAGATTGGTGATTAAACTGGCACCAATAGTTTGATGAACTAGCTACCTATCAAGTTTTAACACCAAAATTAGATCTTGCGTGTTAATCACCATATAGAGTAAAAGGGGAGATCTAGAAGGAAAAACCAACATAAAGGTAAAACGGTAATTTGAACATTTATTATGTGGATGGCTATAATATGGTTCATAATAAAGTTTGTAATTGGACATTGAATTAATAATTTTGAAACACAGTTTCTCATAATTTTAAGTAATTCAAGAGTTCAACCAATTGTCATTAGTGGAATGACAATTGGTAATAAGTTAGAATTAATTCTAATAAGAATAAATTAGTTTCGAGCTTATTGGAGCTTGAATTATTTAAGTCCAATTAGATTCCCCACTTGGCTTCTAAGAAGGTTATCAAGGAAAGTAAGAAAAATAAATGGAGGTTATCGGAAAGAAAATGAGACAGTATAGAGAGAAATAGACGAGTGGATTCGGGCCAATAAGACTAGAACAATTTAATTAAGAGTTAATTAAATTAGGTCTTAAGCATATAATTAAATGTTATGCTTGCACTAATTAATTATTAATTATAAGCCCAAAGTAACATTTAATATTGGGTTAGATTTTGGTTTGATTAATTAGATTAATTAAATTGAAACAAAATAAAAAAAGAAGGCAAAACCGAATTCTACAAAGTTGTAAAATTTGGTCATGCTTCTCTAGGCATGTCAATGAGTCGGACAGCCAGCCCGACCCGACTCGCGCCCAGCCATGGTGGCCCGTGCTAGTAGGAATGAGCTAGCTTGCGGCTTGGCTCGTGGCCTGAACTATAACCCAACGGGCCATAGATAGGCCAGGCTAACTGGTCAGTCCTTTATTTTTTAAGTGAAAATGGACAAAATGACGTCGTTTTGGAGAAAATGATGCCATTTTGGAAAAAATAGATAGGCCCGACCCAACTTGCGGCTTGCTAGCCAGATCATGGTCGGGCCGTGGCCTAACCAACCCTGATCTGGCCGGGCTAAAATTGACATGCTTGTACTTCTCATCTTTAATGCCTTAATGGTGGGTTTTAAATGAATGTGTTGTCGACAAAAGTGTGCAGCCCATTTTTTAGCATTTTTTTATTAAAGAATGTGGTAATGCTCTTCATTAAAAGGTTAATGGCTAGTTTTTTTAAAGTTGAAAACGTATAGCTCTTTTAACATTCAAAATGAATGAAGGCTCTCCACTCTCTCCCACTAATATTCGATAATGCTTATTAATAAAAGCATGAATGTGGACGTACAACTCTTTGGCAATTCATCTTTTAGCATTTGATGCTAAATGAAGATGTGAGTGGAGTTATGGCTTTTTGGCATTCTTGATTAAAGAATGGAATGGTGCGTGAATTTTGAAAATAGGAACACTCTCTCCAATAACTTCCAAGGGTTGGACGTGTAAGAACACATTATTCATTTTAGCTTTGATGTTGAATTAATGTGTGTGGCTTTTGGTCTCTAGACTCTCTCCAAACCATCGGCCATAAAAAAAGAGAAAGCTCTCCACTTTCTCTCTTTTTTATCCGAAGACAGTAAAATGAGAATGGCTCTTTTTTTTTTGGTTCTTTCAACTAGCCGAATATAGCGAAAGTTTGCTATTCATTTTCTTCTCCTTTTCCACCAAAAGATCTTGTTAATTAAGTTGTCCAAGGAGAACAATTGGTAGATCGGATTGGTTGAGGAGAGCACCAAGGAGTCGAAACTGTAGCAAGGAGTCGGTAATATTCCGATCTTGTTTTTATTTTATTTATTTTCCTTATGTTGTATCATGTATGGATTAAAAGCATGTTGCTTCGGTGTTTACGCTTTTACTATTTTTTATTTCAGAATTTTTTTTGAAATCTACCATTTAGCCCAATCAAGCATGTTTTTGTTTTCGATCCAACAATATCACCTATTATAGATTCGAGTAAAAGATAAAGGCCTCTCTTGTAGTTTAAAAAACTTTCAAAAAAACCTCATCATCTTTAAAATTCTCATAAAAAAACATTTAAAATTTTCAATTTTAAAAAAATTCTCTTAAATTTTGACTAAAAATAACAACGAAATACACACACCATGAATATTATATTTGTACCAATCAAATGATGTTTACACGACAATTCAATTGCAAACTAATAATTTATTATCATTATTTTAAATTATTACTTTCAGTCAAATTTCATTAATTCGAGATAGGTTTAAGAGTTGAGTTGGGTTATTATATTAGTGACATATGATTAGTCTATGTTTGAGGTTCATATTGGATGTGTTTCATCATTATTTTCTAATCAAAGTCTAATATAAATAATTTTTCTATAAATCTGAAAATTAGAAGCAATTTTTTTCGAGAATTTAAAGATCAAAGAGTTTTTCTAAAATTTCTTAAATTATAAGAGAATATTTTGTCTTTTACACTACATATTATAAATATTTCTACTAGGGCAAAAAATCAATGAATTATGGTTGACTTTAATTTTCTAAAATTCATACAACAATGGACATATACATGACCTTTTAAACATAATATGCAAAACGAAGTAGAAAAATGATAGTGTTATTTATCTTAAGGCAACAATGATTCAATATGCATAAAAAAGGCAACAATGGTTCAGTATTTTGTGAGATACATTATAAATGAAACAAACAACTAATGACTAAAACCAACGTTGATCAAGTCTCACAGTACAAGAATCCTATATTAAACATCCAAGATCCTTGTTAAACCCCTGTTTGGGCAAGAAATTAATACAAAAAATTGCCTCATGATAAATATATCTAATATGACATTCCGAATTACCCTAGATTAGAGCCCGAAAATCCTATACCAGAGCTCCAAGCTGGTGGTGATCCAAGGTAGATCAATTAATAAGATGGATGGTTAGACTCTAACCCCACTCAATGATAACCTACATCCTAACAAATTTGAAGCCACTATCGACTTGCTTAAAATTCCGCATTAATGATTGAATACCATCACACTTTAAAAGAAAAAGCTAATAAGCAAGCACCTTTACGATCCCGCATAATCCCCCAATAGTAGCCTCCCCTGGATTACCACAACAATTACCATCAGTGTTTATTTTAATCCATCCAAATTTAGGACATTCCCAAGAAACCCAATGATGACCAAATTGCGAATATGTTGGCACTGCACCAATAGGGAAATAATCTCATTTTGAAATATAAGGGAAATTCTTGACTTCAAAATAACCCACAAATAGCTCACAAAAAAATCATCTAAGGCAGCCCAATAGGCCCAAGTTGAACATTGCATTTTAGATTCCCCTAATTCGGTCTTATAGGTCCATTATATTGAAGTTTGGATCATCAAAACCATGAAACATTTGCCAAATCTCTCTTACATGGGGGCAATCACATAGTACATGCATAATAGTTTCAGCTCCTCCCTCACACCAAGGACAAGTGTCAATTTATGCCCTAAACCTATGATGTCTCAAGATATTAGTCATGAGTTTCCCATGTAATACCAGCCAAAAAAAGTGATGAAACTTAGGTAAACATTGAATCTTCTATAATCTACTCCAAACACCATTCAAATGAGATGAATTTGAGCCCTGCAAAGCTTTAAAAGTTGATCTAGAAGAATAAGTCACAATAGTACTTGTGCTCCAGATCAAAGAGTCCTTTAACTCTGAAAATCTTAGACTAAGGATACTTTAGATCTATGTAATAGACTCTTAAGGAAACAAATGCTCCATTATAGAGAGATCCCACATTTTAGCCGCCAAAATCACATCTTCCACTTTTAACATGGCCAAGTTGCCCAATTTTGCAATAGTCAATGATGTAACTAGAGGAGAACCACCAACCCCAAGGTCCCTCCAAAAAGATATCTTTGATTCATCACACACTTTCCATATCATAAATTTCGAAAGATGCTCCATGCTTTTTACAATTCCCTTCCAAAAAGGAGAGCCCATGATTTATAAACTAAATTCCCTTTTATTAAAATATTTTCCCATAAGAAATGAACCCAAAGAGTTCCATCACCATGTAAAATAACCAAACCAAGCTTACCTAGCATAGCAACATTAGCATGTAGAGATGCGCTAAAACCTATTCCCTCACTATACTTATCAGGTAACAACTTATGCTACTTAATCATATGATGTTTTCTAGCCCCATCAACAAAATCCCAATAAAAATTGTTATTAATTTAGTCCAATCCATCATAAATAGATGATAGCAACTAAGTAATTTGCAGCATATAATTTGGAATTGCTCATAAAGTAGACTTAATCAGAGTAAATTAGCCTACGAGATTTAGATACCTACTTTTCCAAGTTGCCAATATGGTCTTGACCTTATCAATAATCCCAAAGTGGGTTGATCCTTCAATTTTGGAATGAATAATTGGCATCCCCTAAATATCTACCTAGATATATGAAAACTTCATTCTCAAACATTCTATAATTTTCCAACTGGTATCCCCACTTACAGATTTCGAAAAGAAGACTCTAGACTTCTCTAAACTAACTTTATGTCCCAAAGAACTTAAATAAGACTGATATGATCTCCTTAGTCTAATGACAAGAAGCCTCAGCAAATAACATCAAATCGTCAGCAAAAAATAAGTGTAATATACTAAAACCTGATTTCTGATTTAGAAGTAAGAATAGGAGTCCATAGCTTACTACGAACAACATTATTTATCAAAAAGGATAAATATTCCATACAAAGAGCAAACAAATATGGGGATAAAGGGTCCCCTTGTCTTAACTTACAGGTAAGGCGAGAAATGGACAATGGCGAACCATTCCAAATAATAGACAAAGAGAAGAGCTAAAATAGTTACAAATTAACTCTATCAAAGAAGGAAGAAAATTAAAAGATTTAAAAACCTTTTCAAGAAATTCCCATTGGATTCTATCATACGCCTTCTTAAGATTAATTTTAATAGCCATATGCCCCATTTAGTTTTTGTATTTGTGCAACGAGTGCATGATTCCTTGGGCAATAATAATATTATCGTATGTGTGTTATCCATAAATGAAACTACTATGGAAAGGACTTATAATCTCATTTTAAAAACAGCATAAACGATTAACCAAAACCTTTGTAAATAATCTTAAAAAGGATGTAACAAAGAGGTATCAGTCTAAATTAATAAATTACTTCGAGAGTGTCAACCTTCGAAATCAAAATAACATTTGCTTTAGCAACACCTTCCAGGATTGTACTAGTCCTGAAGCTCTAATGGACTAAAGTGACCAATAGTGTCAACAATTTCCCAATATCTTTTGAAGAAGGAATCTTGAAACCCATCATAATCAGGGGCCTTAAATCTAAAATACAACCATCAACATCTCCTAAGACGTAATCTCGCAACAGAGAGCCAACTTAGTTAAATCCGTAAGTTTTGGGTTATCAAACACAATATTTGCAGTCTCTATAAGATTGTTAGGAGGGGAAAAGATACTTGAAAAATAACTATGGGTCATATTCCAAAGGAAGCTCTTATCAGAAACCCAATTCCCTAAGGAATCTTTTCAATACTCAACTTTATTTTTTTTTCATCTAGCTTTAGCTAGGGAATGAAAATAATTGGGGCGACAATCCCCATCAATAACCCAATTAACTCTAGCCCTTTGGAACCGAAGTGTCTCTTCTTGCCAAGGATGGCAATGGGCCGAGGGCCTGGCCTCAGCTACGGCAGGTTGAGGGCCGACTCGCGATCGGCCCACAGATAGGCCCATCGATCCATGGCCTGCCCAATGGCCTGTTAAGTCACGGGCAGGGTAGCCTAGCCCAACCCATCTATTATATTTTTATTTAAAAATATATCAAAACAATGTCGTTTTAATCAAAATGGTGTCGTTTTGGATAAAGCCGGTAGGCCATGGGCCAATCCGTGGCCTGGGCGGCCCGCCTATGGCCTGTCCAACCTGGGCTAAAACATAAGCTCGGTTGGGTTGGCCCGAGTGGGTCGGGCCAAAATTGTCATTCCTACTTCTTACCACAAAATAAAAGAATACTCCAGAACTAGATCTCTTTCTAGCTTATTGAGACTTTCTATTGGCCTATTAGCTAGTGACAATTGCACTCCCCTAATCATGCCCATCACCCACTTCTTTTTAGGTTTATGTTCCCAAAAACAGTTTTAGCCCCCCTTTATAGAAGTTTTTTTTATTACATTAGGTATCCCAGCCTAGCCGGATTAATCCTAAACCCCTAAGACTCCACCCTAAGAGTCCTAAAGGATGTAAATCTGGAATCCCAAGATCCCTCAGGTTCCTACGTAGCTTGCACTACAAGAAAATTGCAGTTTAGCGACGGAAAATACCGATGGAATAACCAAAAATTCCGTCGGTATTAAGGTTACCGATGGAATATACCGGCAATGCGAAAACGTCGGTGATACGGTCGTAGCTAACTTTTACCGACAGAAAAAGGCGTACCGTCGGTAAAGTTTACCGACCAGCCAAACAAATTTCGTCTATAACTTAGCGATCGAGAAAACGTTCCGTCTGCAACATTACCGACGGAAATATACTTACCGTCGATACATTGTCTTCATTATTGCCGACAGAGAACTGATTTTCGTCAGTATATACGATAACAATATACCGACGGAAAACTAATTTCCGTCGGTATATTGTACTAATTTCCGTCGGTATATATGATAACAATATACCGACAAAAATTAGCTTCTCCGTCGGTAATGGTTTTTATTAATTTTTATTAATTTATATTTTCATTACATTTAATTATAAAATGTTACATTTAATTTGTTAATATTGTAACATATAAATTATATTTAGTTCATTAAATAATTGATAATAAATATTTAATTCGGTTAAATTAAAATTTTGA
>JAOSBO010000006.1:32051516-32066515 GCA_027563915.1 Erythroxylum rotundifolium
ATTGAATTGTGTCATGGCATTTTGTATAAAGAAAAGCATGAGAATATGAAATTATGATTGAATTGAGCATGAAAGTTGATCGTGTTTGGGCGAGAGTGGAACCGTTTCATAGTCACGTGCACATAGACATAAAACCTTCTCCCGGTTGCTGACTTGTGGCCCACGAGATCTGAAAAGTGGACTCGTTTCGTTCATAGAGTAATCTTCGATTTCTCTGTTTTGTTTCATAGAACCCTCGAACCATTTGTTGTGCATCTGCATTTTGATATGTTAAGTTATGATGCAAATTTGAGTGTTATGCTGTGATGTTAAATTACATCCAATATGTCCTATATGATGATGAATTGAATTGTGAAAGGTGATTTGGTATTGTAATTGCCGAACTATCATTCTAAATTGAGATAAGAAGTGTATGCCTAAATGAATGTTTATATATATATATATATGTTTGATTGTGTGGCTCATTTCCAATGGCTATAAATATTTTAGCCACTGAGCTGTGTAGCTCAACCAATAATTTTCCCTCCTCAGGTGCAGAATGAGAAGATTAGTGATCATTGCAAGGCATTCAGAACTCCAAGGTAGCTAGAAATATTTTGTACTAAGTTAGTGACCATTTTTTTTGGATAGCTTTATAGGCATGTCAAACATGAGCGTCTTTTTGTATTTTATATTAAGTTGATGTGT
The DNA here is from genome assembly GCA_027563915.1 of Erythroxylum rotundifolium. Classification (NCBI taxonomy): domain Eukaryota; kingdom Viridiplantae; phylum Streptophyta; class Magnoliopsida; order Malpighiales; family Erythroxylaceae; genus Erythroxylum; species Erythroxylum rotundifolium. Next base: position 32,052,204 of record JAOSBO010000006.1, read on the forward strand.
ATGTTGATATGTAAGAAAAGCCAGTTCAAACTCTCACTTTGTTTAGAAATGGGAATGTGAAATTGAGTTCCCTTCTATGTATGATTATGTTATTTTAAAGGTTGGGATAATGAAATGTATATGTGCATATTCTTCTATGTTGAGATTGCCAATTGTTGTTAGTATTAGAATAACATGTTAGAGTTGGAAGGATTGCATATGATAAATCATTAAGCGAGTTTCAAAAGTACTTAGTAGTTGGATTGATATAAAGGGATATTTTGTTTTTACAAGCTTCCATAGGTGGAGAGATTGTGTTCTGACCTTAAAGGAAAAACTACTTTGATCTAGGTAGATTTAGCCCAAATTATCTTCATGAAAGTTGTAGATCTTTTTCTTAGCTTTCCAACGATATAAAGTTTGAAATTTTTGGATTTTTGGATTGGAAGTTAGGTCCTTAGAAAAAGGGATGTGTTGGAAGGTAAAGATGCATCATTTATGATGACATCATAACACAGACGCAAGGTAAAGACGCATCTTCTGAGATAACGTCCTAACATAGACGAAAGGAAAGACAGACACAAGGAAAGACAGATGCAAGGGAATATAGATGCAAGGAAAGACAGACGCAAGGAATTGTCTGTGATAACATCACCAAAAGACAGACGTAAGGAAAGACAGATGCAAGGAAATACAGACGCAAGGAAAACACAGATGCAAAGACGCATCGTCTGTGATGACATCATAACATAGACGCAAGGAAAGACAGACAGAAAGAAAACACAGATGTAAGGAAAACACAGATTCAAGGAGATACAAGAAAAACACAGATGAAGCACAAAACATAGACGAAGCATAAAACATAGAAGAAGTTGAAAACACAGACGAAGTTGAAAACACAGGCGAAGCGTCAAAAATAGATGAAGTTGAAAACACCGACGAAGCATCAAACATAGACGAAGTTGAAAACATAGACGATATAAAGAAGGAGTTACGCCTGTACGACAAACATTTACTTAGTTGGAGTTAGTTACAGAACTCAACTAAATAATAGTTTTTCAACAAGAAGCGGTTATCAAGGATCAAGAAGTAGTTAGAGACTTAGGTTATAAATACTAGTCATGGAACAAAATGTTTTGAAGAGGTCAACTGAAATTCCTCTTTGAGTTTTCCCACAAATATATCCAGAAATAGGCAAAGTGAGCTCTTTTGAGGATTGGCTAGTGTGGGTACGCCATCCTTGCGGGATGCATGTCAAGATGTCATTTAGGACGTCGGGCACATGACTTGCAAGGGCAGGGTCCCAACAAGCATACCCTCACTTACTTTGTGTTGAAAACATTGAAAATGAAATTAGTCAAAACCGACTATCATTTGAAGAATATAAGGTATTTTCAAAAACATCGGGACTGCTTTGAAACTTATAAAATCATACAGGAGTGACAAGAATTTAATTAGGGAGAAGTGTTGAGCAAGAGAATGCCACCGCGGTGAACTAGTCAGTATGCAAATGTTGTTGTGGCAAAAAGATTCAATTTTGCACGTCGCCGCGGTGAAGATAGGGTGCGCCACTGCGAAGACTCAAACACCAAGTTTTTAAAATTTCACATATTGCACAATTGACAACAAAAATGACAAATTGGCATCTCCCCCGCACTTAAACATCATATTTTCCCCAATATTGGGAAAATTAAAGCACAATCAACTTTGCGCAACTTCTACAACTTGAATATATATAACATGCTTTAGAATGATTAGGCACAACAAAAAGAAAGCAACAACAGAACCAAAAGGAGGTATTATTAAATCGAAAATCACTATTGAACTAAAAACTAAGCTACTTTTCCCATACTTACTTAACAAACTAATGCACCAAACATGTCATAAACAATCATAAGGAAAAAGTAAGTAAAGAAGTGAAGGAAAGAAACAACCTGATATTTACGAAGGTTTTTGGTTCTCATTGTAAAGCTTCAAGAGATGTCCATTAACTTTAAGCTTAGTTCTAGTTTCTGTATGTAGAAGCTCCACCATGCCAAAATTGTGTACTTTTGTCACTATGTATGGCCCATCCCAATGAGTATTAAATTTTCCTTGCTTAAAAGTGAAACGAGCCTTAAACAGTAACACTTTGTCTCCCTATTTGAAGTTCTTCTTCAGGATGCCTTTATCGTGAACAAACTTGGTCTTTTCCTTGTAGATTCTGGAGTTCTCATATGCCGCTAGCCTCAACTCTTCCAATTCTTACAACTGCAACTTTCTCTCCATCCCAGAAGATTCTAAGTCCATATTGCACTGCTTGATTGCCCAATAAGCTTTATGTTCCAACTCATTGGTAAATGGTAAGCCTTTCCATAAATGAGCCAGTATGGAGACATCCTGATTGGTGATTTGTAGGTAGTCCGATAAGCCCACAGTGCGTCTTCTAAGTATAAACTCTAATCTTTCTTTGATGGCTTTACAATCTTTTCGAAGATATTCTTTACTTCCCTATTAGATATCTCAGCCTGACCATTGGTTTGGGGGTGGTATGCAGTGGAGATTTTATGAGTTACTCCAAATTTTGAAAATAGATTGTTAACTATCCTATTATAGAAATGCGGACCCTTATCACTTACCACAGCCTTTGGAATCCCAAACCTACAAAAAATGTTTGACTTAAGAAATTTAGATACTATTTGGGCATCATCTTTCCTAGTAGGCATAACCTCTATCCATTTTGACACGTAATCTACGGCTAGAAGGATATATACAAAACCAAAAGATGGAGGGAAAGGACCCATGAAGTCAATTCCCTAAACATCAAAGATTTCGCAAAAAAGTAAAGGTTGCTAAGGCATTTCATGTCTTCTTCCTAACGCCCCAAAATGTAGACACTTGTCACAAGACTAAAAAAATGTAAAAGAATCCTTAAAAAGGGTTGGCCAGTAAAAACAGGAGTCTAGAATTTTTCTAGATGTTCTCCTTGCACTGAAGTGACCACCACAAACCATAAAATGGCAAGCTAAAATAATGGCATCACTTTCTTCATTAGATACACATAGCCTTATGACTTGATCACTACACAGTTGCCATAGTTGAGGAGCATCCCAAATGTAATGCTTTGCCTCGCTCCTAAGTTTTTGCGCCTACGAGTTAAACATAAAAGGTGGGGTGAGTCTGGTCATAAGGTAGTTTACAATATGTGTGTCCTAAGGCTCTTTTAAAAACAAAGCACATAAAACTGCATCAGGAATAGAATCATAAGTAACCTCAAAAGACTCTACTTCCTTAGTATCCTCTAGTAGCCTACTTAAGTGGTCGGCTAAATGATTTGCTACTCCTGGCCGACCTTTTATCTCAACATCGATTTCTTAAAGGAGTAATGCCCACAATCTTAGCTTAGATTGTGGTTTCTTGAGAAGGTACCGGATAGCTGGATGATCAATGAACACAGTGACATGGGAATTCAATAAATAAGCCCTAAACTTCTCTAACGTAAAAACTACTACAAACAGCTCTTTTTCTGTTATTGTGTAATTGATCAGAGTTGCATCCAGCGTCTTTGAGGCATAGGCAATTGCTTTTGATAATTTCTCCTCCCTTTGGCCTAATATAGCTCCTACGACACAATTAGAAGCATCACATGAAAGCTCAAAAGGAAAGTTCCAATCAGGGGTGACAAGAATAGGAGGAGAAATAAGTTGAGATTTTAACTCATTAAAAGCATTCCTACATGAATCATCAAAATCAAATTTAACATCATTTTGTAAAAGCCTTGAAAGAGGTAATGCAATCTTGCTAAAATTTTTAGTAAAACGCTTATAAAATCCTACATGACCTAAAAATGATCTTCTATCTTTTACATAGACAGGATAAGGCAACGAAGATATTACCTCAATCTTGCTTTATCAACTTCAATTCCCTTGCCAGAAATTAAATGACCTAACACTTGCCCTCATTAACCATGAAATGACATTTTTCAAAGTTTGGAATCAAATTCTTCTCAATGCATCGTTTCAAATCTTTTTCAAGACTAGCAAGGAAATTATCAAAAGAACCACCATACATAGTGAAATCATCCATAAAGACTTCCATGCATTCTTCTAAAAATTCGTAGAAAACAGCCATCATACAACGTTAAAAAGTCCCTAGGGCGTGGCATAATCCAAAAGGCATTCTTCGATGACCGAAGGTAAAAGGACACGTAAAGGTGGTTTTATCTTAGTCCTCTGGTCTAATAGGTGCTTGAAAATACCCAGAGAAACCATGAAGAAAATAGTAGTGAGATTTGCCTACAAGTCGCTCTAGCATCTGATCAATGAAGGGAAGAGGGAAATGATCTTTCTGTTTGCCATCATTTAATCTCTTATAGTCTATGCACACACGCCAAGAATTTTGCACTCTTGTAGGAATTAGCTCATCCCTATCAATTTTAAGCACAATGACCCCACTCTTTTTAGGTACTACATGGATCGGACTAACCTACTCACTATCAAATATGGGATAAATGATCCCAGCACTCAAAAGTTTGGTTATTTCTTTCTTAACCACATCTAAGATATGTGGGTTTAATCTCCTTTGGGGTTGTCTCATTGGTTTAGAACCCTCATTTAGAAGAATCCTATATGTGCAAATAGCTGCACTAATCCCAGGTATGTCTACTAAAGTCCACCCTATAGCCCTCTTATGCTCTCTCAAAATGGTAAGGAGTTTATCTTCCTCACCGCTAGACAGGGAACTGGCAATTATGACAGGTAATCACTCATCTGACTCAAGGAAAGCATACATTAAAGTAGGTGGTAGGGGTTTCAATTCAATTGTAAGTGGTTGCACAATAGAAGGTATTAATTTATGACGTTCTAGAGAGAAAAGTTTCTTCCCTGATTTTGAACCAAGGGTGAGTGAGGCTCCATGCAGTTACCTTCAGTCTGAGATTCTTGTTGCAACAAAATGACTTTATCACTTTCCACGTCGAGGTGACCCTTCATGATGCCATAATCACCTGAAACATTCATGAAAATCCTTTCCCAACGGGGATCATCACTGATAATAGAATCAAGTGAACACAATTCAGAATTAAAGGAACCCTGTTGCACTTCTAATGCAGGCCAAACATTATCAACAACAATATCAACCATGTTAACACCAAAGAGTGAGTAATCTTCTTATGGATGATTCATTACTTCATACATGTTAAAACTCACCTATTGATCTCCTACCTCCATGGTGATTGTACCTTCTTTCATGCTAATCATGGTACTAGCAGTCCTTAAGAAGGGTCGACCTAGAATCAATGATTTATCCTGCACAACTTTGGAAGGACGTAAAAATTACTCGGGAAAACTAATCCCTTTACCTGGACTAAAATATCCTATATAATGCCTATAGGATGCCTAATAGACCTATCAACCAATTAGAGAACTACAAATGTAGACTGAAGGTTCTTGACTCTCAGTGATTGATAAACAAATTTAGGCGTAACATTAATGGCTGCTTCTAGATCTAATAAGGCCTCCCCTTATGGTAACTTTTCCTATAGTGCAAGGGATAGTGAAAGATCTAAGGTTTTGACATATTACTGGGATTTGAGGCTTGAATAAGGTAGACAAATTCAAGGTTACTTAGACTCTCTCATTTGGCCTAAACTTCCTCTTATTGGTACACAGGTCTTTTAGGTACTTGGTATAAGCAGGAACATGTTTCACAAGATCAACTAAAGGAATATTGACTTCAACTTTACCAAACAAGTCAATGATATCTTTCTCATGCTTAATGTCAGTCATTCGTTTGGTCAACAAATATGAATTAGGAAAAGGACTTTAAGGTTTAGCTCCATATCATCAGCTTTACTGGCTTCATGCTTGTCTAACTCATCTTGCGTCCTTGTTGTGGCTTGTTCATTATTGTTCTCAAAACTTGTTCCCTTATCATTCAAAATTGTGAACTTCTTTCCTGCCAATAATGCTTTCTATTTTATGCTTTCAGAATTCTTCTTCTTTTGCAACATGGAAGGCAACTCATCATAGTCAATCTTTGCTTCAACTACTTCCTCATCTAATTCTCAGAATTTTACTTACTTCCCAGTTCGAAGAGCTATTGTGTTTAAACTTTTCGGGTTGATAACAATGTTTGAAGGAATAGTTCCACTACTTCTCGCCTGACTCTCACTTATGTTATTGGACAATTGGGTGACAAAGGAGTTGATATTTTTAGCCTTTGTTTCCCATTGCTCCATTCTCTTCTCTAAAGCATTGAACCAAGTAGCATTCTTTGATGAGTCTTGCTGAATTAAGGATGCTATGGCATTGAACTGATTATTATTAGAAGTCCTCCTTCATCAAAGTCATCATATTCTGCAGTAGTTGGTTGGTGTCCTCGTTGGGTGGGATGGTTAGGGTTTCCTATTGGTTGGGGAACTGGTTAGTAGAAGTACCAGCTCCTCCCCTTTGTTGGAAGCTATTTAGTGCCCTTCCCTCTTTATTTCTCCAACTGAACCTAGGGTTTTCCTTCCATCCCTTGTTATAGGTGTTGGAGTAAGAATCCCATTTTTGATTTGTCCGCCCCGGATACACTACAGACACCTCTTCATATCATCTGGGACAAACATTGGATATGTGCATTACTAACCTACAAGTGTCACAGCTGGGTGCAGTGAGATCCATAGAAGATGTCGGCCAATGCACATTCAGATTCTTTAGTTCTGTAGTGATGAAGGATAATTGTGAGGTCACTCTACTCTCCAAAGAATCAATTTTGACTCCAAACTCTTCAATCTTTTAGATTGGGTTGTTGTGGCGCCCAACTCTTGCACTCCTCTGGTCTCCCTAAAACTGTACTGTTGATGATTCAAAGCCATCTTCTTGATTAGATCCCATACTTTCGTAGCTATAAGATCAATCAAAGAACCCCCTGAGGCTGCATCTAACATACCCTTATCTTGACTTTTCAACCCATCATAAAAATCCTGCACCAACTGCTCATCAGGTATCTAGTGATGGGGGCGTCTGGATAGTAGATCTTGGAAGCGATTCCAAAAATCATAAAGGGATTCATCATAATATTGTCATGCTGAATAGATCTCCTTCCTCATCGATGAAGTTCTGGAGGCTGGAAAATATTTTTCCAAGAATGCTTTCCTCAAATTTGCCCAACTATGGTAAGCATACCACTCCCTGGCTTTTCCTTCCAGTGATAAGTGAAACACCTTCCACAATACTTGATCAAGTGAGGCTCCCACTGATTTCATACTCTAACAGATCATGGACAATGATTGCAAATGCATATAGGGATCCTCTCCTATCAATCCATGAAATTTAGGAAGAGAGTTAATGAGTAATCCTTTAACTTCAAAATTAACATCAAAATTAGGACAAGCAGCAGTAAATGGATCATAATTAACATCAGAAGTAGTTGGTTCCCTAATGGTTCTCTTACGTTGATTTCTGTTATTCTCTTCAACGCTTTCATGTTCCTCACTACCTCCATTATCACCATTTCTAGGTTGGTTAACATGAAAGTTAGGGTTTTGAAGAAAAGTTGGGTTCTCAGCCATGATCACTCCATCTATCGATTCCCTCTCACTTCTTAGCTGACTAGACTCTTTATCTCTTCTTTCCTTCCTAATCTTTCTCAAACTTCTCTCAATTTCAAGATAAAAAGGTAGAAGTTTGACTTTTTTGGGCATGCACGGAAACAATTCAAATGGAACTAAAATGAAACAAAAAGTAGCAAAAATTTCTTGCAAGCACACAAAGTCAAATAAAAAGGCGAAATGTGAAGGATGCAAGTGTGTTCAGTGTTAAAGTGTGTGTAATAGTAAAGTGTGCAAGTAACGTATAGATGTATGAAAAAGCAACAAAGAAATGTTCAAAACTATGCTGTGTAAAATTGCTAAGTATGTAGAGTGCAAAAAGTATAGTTTGAAAGAAAGTGTAATCCTATACTATCGACAAGTATGACTCTAAACTATCTAAGATGCAACCTAATCTAAGGTTCCTCGCCTTACTCAGTATCAAGGAAAATGACAACAACTGACCTAAAGAACCAACTAGTGGGTTCCCGGCAACGGCGCCATTTTGACTCAAGCCTTTTTCTTTTTTACCTTTGGAGGCCCAATAAAAAATATTTTTTTCCAAGGATTGCAGTATCAAATGCAACCTCAGGTTGTTTCACTCAATCAGAACCAAATTAATGAAACTAAGCTAGCCTATATGTCATGATATGCAAACAAAATAAGCAAGGAAGAGGGAGGCAGTCTTTGGAAATTTGGACTAAAACAAGCGAATTGTAAGTAAGATGTAATAAAAATTGCTTTTGGATTTTTGGGAATGGAAAAGCTATAAAATGAAATCAACGATTAAATGATAATAGTATCCTCTTGAAAACAAGCTTTGGATATCATTGTTCGAAATGAATTTTAACAGGAGGGAATCACTAAGTTTCAAATGGTAAACTTTAAAGAACTCTTGAAGTCCAAGGTTTCAATTAATTAACTCCATTTATTAAAACCTTGTTGAATGCTCTTAGTGTGTGCAATGGGTAAGCTAATGTAATAAGTCATTTGGGATCTAGAACCATCTGTATACCAAACACAACTAGGCAGATAAAATAGAATAAACTAAATCACAAAAAAACATATATGAGACTTCATATATTCAAGCTCAAAATTCTACATCAACAAATCCCAACAACACATTAAATATCCAATACTTGATTAAACTCTAATCAAGAACATTCAACTACAAGTTACAAATCCTAAACCTAGGAGTTCATAATAATGTAGCTGAACATAGGATGAATTACTCCCCTTTGAAGACCATTAAACTCTAGCCGTTGCCACATTTTTCAAGAGGAAAGAGGTGCCTAGCCAAGCATTACTCTAGAAGGAATCTCAATCGATGGAAGCATCCATGGTAGCAGCTGTAGGTGGAGAAGCTGATGGTGAAGTGGGGGGGAGAGGGTAATGATAGTGTCCGAAGGTATTTTTGAGAGTGAGAAAGTGTAGAGAGAGTCGGAGTGTGTATTTTTTTCAATAGTGGTGCGGGCTCTCTTTTAACCTAAAATATTAGGTTTTTAAAGAAAATGGGTTATGGATCGGGTTGTACAGTAGGTATCTTTCTGAAAATGGTTCAACTATTCGAAGGTTCGCCACGGCGAACTTTTCCTAAAAGTTTTTCTACATTGTTGGCCCCTTTCGCCGTGGAAACAGAATAAATATTCGCCATGGCTAACTTTTCCCGAAAGTTTTTGCTTGGAACTCTTCATTCTTTGCCGTGGCGAACTTCCTGTTGCAACTGTTGACTTGTTGACTTGAATTTAGCTCTTCCCATTCCTTGAGTCCACATCTTCTTCTTGAGTCTCCTAGAATGAAAAAATGGTAGTTTGGGGTATCAATAAAATAAAGGTAGACACTTAAGAGTCAAATTAAGCATAAAATCTAGAAATAAGAGCCAAAAAGTGCAGTAAAGGTCATGAAAATGTCGCCAATTTATATAATAAACTTAGGCTCAATCACTTGCACATCAAAAGACTAGGTTAAAGTTAAAGAAAAATAAAAAAAGGTGTTTCGATAAGTAAATCCTATTGATCTTTGAAAACAGAAAAAATTTTCTTGAAGGGATACTTAGTTATAGTTGCAATTTTGGTTATTAACAATTATCAATGTATGTATACAAGTGCTTTTGATGAATGAACATGATGTTAATCTGTTGATAGTTTGTATAATCAATCTAAAGTGCTTAGCCATAAATTGGTAGGTTAATATGTTGGAACAACTTGAATGATTGTTGTTTGAGCATAAATTGGTTTCATCAAATTAGATGTCATTATATCATTAGTGCATATTGCATAAATTTATGTGTTATTGTTTGGTTTGTTTAATTTTGTGTTTGTTTAATTTTTTCTTAAGGACAAGCAAAAGTTTAAGTGTGGGGATGATGATAGCCGTAGTTTACATTATGTTTTTGTAAGTTTGTATTGTATTTTTAGTTGTTGATTAGATGATTTATGCATGTTTAGATTTAGAATTATGTTAATTTGATTGTGCGTTTTAAGGTTTTAGGCATGTTGTGGTTTGATGTTGGACTTTAATTTTGCACATTTGAGGGGTTTTATGTGTTTGTTAGTATATGAGCCCAGATAATGAAGATTGAAGGAAGTTGGAGCAAAATTGAACAAGAAGGCTAGGTCACGATCATGGCTTAAGTGTCATGATCGTGATAAAAGGTCTCTCCCAAGGATCATGATCATGAAAAACACTCAATTTAAGGGTCATGATCATGATATCATTGCCACGATCATAACAAAAGCTCATTTTCAAGGATTACAATTATGGGATGCTTGTCATGATTGTGATAGACGCGGACTGTGATAGACGTGGCAATCTGCTTCCATTTTAATTTTTTGAGGGTTATTTTGGACTTTTTAGCCTCAATAAAACCTATTCTTCGCCATAAATGAACCCATGGGCTATAAGATAACATAGTAAGGTTAAAAATGACCTAACCAGCAACTTGCATTTTTTGATCAAAGGAGCATTAAGGAGAGCATTGTAGATTTCCAAATTTTGAGTTCAATTTCCAAATCAAGTTCTCTTGTCTCTGTTCTTGTTATTTTCTTTAAACTTGATGTATGAACTAAATTTAATGATGTTCTTCATGTTTATTATTATTTTGTGACTTTAATTTCAATTGATTCGATACAATTTCTATGTTGTGTTAATGGTGCATTTTATATTGAGACAATAAATTGAGAGATTAAGTCAAAAGTAATTTGATTAATTTGCACAACAAGAGTTGGTTGATTAATATGTTACATGATTGATACTATCATTAGAAGAGAGATCTTGTGTGAGAACTGGGTTATTCGATAGATCACGTCAAAACTAATTGAAATTGTTAGGGAAAGAGTCGTGAATTGAGAGATTACAATTTTGAAATTTTCATATTCAATTAGGGTTAATTGATTAGGTCTTGAGAAAGAGCAGTCAATCCTTTAGAAGATCTAGAATCAACACATAATTGAATCAATAGGGTTAAAGAAATAAAATAACAATAGAATAAATCCTAAGCTTCATCCTTAGTTTTCCTCACATATTTATTGTAGTTTATTTATTATTTGATTATTTGATTATTCTAATTGTTTTAATTTTCCATTAAAATAATCTTTTATTTCCTTAGATAAAGTTAGGTTTATTTAGTCTAGCTATTTCCTCACGGGATCGATAACTTAATTACTACAACTTTATGATTCGTGTACTTGTGCATATTGAGAGTTTGACATTAGGCAAAACTTTCTTAACAATATGTAAATACAAATTGAATCTCACAATTATGATCTTATTATAATTTCAATAAAATAGTAGTTATTTCTAGGATTTTATCTTTAATATTAAAATATCAAATGTAATTAGCAAAATATATAATGTTAATGAATGTATTTATTAATTAAAAAAACGTCATGCATAAAATTAGAACTAATTGATTCGTTGTAAGAACATAAACTAAAAATCTCTCACTTGCATTAAAGTTAGTCACCTATATATCTAATACCATAACTACCCATATGTTAAGCTATCTCTTTTGAGAACATAACTTGGTGATAAGATCTATGAGATTCTCTTTAGAGAGAACTTGTTCTTATGTTATGTTTGTTCAGTCTATTTTCTCCCTGATTAAGAGAAACTTTATGAATACTTGTTTAGATTGTTGATGAGACCTTGGTTCCTTTGCCTGTGCAATAGCACTATTGTTATCATTGTATAATACTATTAGCTCAACAATGTTAGGAACTACTCCAAGTTTGGTAATTAACTATTGATCTAAACTACTTCTTCTGTTGCCTTTGAAAATGAAATGTACTTAACCTTGTTCATGAAATCTGTAATGGTTAATTATTTGAAATCCTTCCAACTTACTACACCACTAATCTGAGTGAAAATGTATCAGAATTGTGATATGCTATTATTTGGGTTGGATTAAAAAATAGCATCCAAATACCCCTAAACTCTTAGTTTAACTCCTATACTCCTCTAGAAGTTGAAAACATATTTGGTCCTCAATTGTTTTAAGATTTTTTTGCAACCGTCCAGAAACCTTCACATACATGATTGATCCAATTTTTGAAACATATATAATAAAATCTATTTTATCTCTCTCTATTTATGCCTTTGAACACACGCTCTATAAGAGAGAAATCCCATGTAACATAGGTATGAATCCTCTCCTAAATTATCTGTATTAAACTTCTTTAACATTTCGTCTATATATGTAGATTGAGATAAGTTAAGTAACCTCTTTGATCTATCTTTATCAATCTTTCTTCCTAAAATATAAGTTGCTTCTTCTGTGTTCTTTATAGAGAAGTTTTTGGACATCCAAATCATTATTAATTGGAGCATTTGTATGTTGTTTCCAATCAACAATATGTCATCTATATATAGCACTAAAAAGATGACTGTACTTCTACTAACCTTCTTATAAACACTTGGTCTGTGCATATTTTTTATAAAATCAAACTCTTTGCTTGCCTAGTCAAAATGGATGTTCCTACTCCTTGATGCTTGCTTAAGTCCATAAATAGACTTTTGTAACTTGCATACATGATTAAGAAATCTCTTTGAATTAAAAACTTTAGGTTATATCATATACACATCCTTAAGTAAATTTCCATCAAGAAATTCTATTTTGACATCCATTTGATAGATTTCAAACTCATGATATAAGGCTATGGTCTTATTGATTTAATCATAAGCACTAGTAAAATGGTTTCATCAAAATCAACTCCTTACTTTTGCTTGTAATATTTAGACACTATTTTTTATTTATATGTATGTATATTACCATCCATATTAGTTTTTCACTTAAGAACACACTTGCATCCGATAGATATAATATCATTAAGAGCATCCACCGTAGTCCATACCAATAAGCTAACGATAGTTTTGTACCAATTGGTATTAAACGAACCACCACACCACCATGGCACCATTTTCAGCCCTCCTCTATACATACAAGTTTCAAGCTTAAGTCCTCCTTCACGTGGACCACACCACCAATAAATTTCCTCCACACCACTGTCCTCTATGCCACTCTCCTCAACTCATTCAGAAATGTTAGTTCTAGAATAGATTCAGATCCAAATCTTATTCAACCTAAAAACCCAAAGAAAATTCATTGTGAATTTTTTGGGTGTGTTTTCAATCGTTTTTTCTATTTAATTGCTTTTGTGATTATGAAAATGGGTTAGAACCTGGAATTGAATTATGAATTGGATTTATGATTTATGAATAGTCGAATACTTGGATTGGAATTGAATGAAATACACAGTTTTGTTTTACCTGGATGGTGGTTTAGATTATATCTGGTTTAGTTGTGGTTTGGTTTATATGGGATTTATCTTAATTTTTGTATGAAGTTGGTGAATGAAATGCACGGGCATTCATAAATTGAAAGTTGAAAGTTTTATCTTAAAACCCAGAATGTAAGTAAACTTGTTGGAATTTAAACTTTAGAGTAAATAATTAATTGATATAATATTTTGTTACATATTATTAAAATTAATATAATAGTATTGGGTATTGGGTAAATAATTCATTGATATAATGTTCTTTTACATATTCTTAAAAATAGCATAATCGTATTGAGTATAAAATTACGCCATTTCCAATTAATAATAATATGACTGTGAAGGAGGAGGTATCTGTAGTTGTAAAGTAAATTAGTAACAAAACTAAAATCTAAGCAATTGTATTTTTGAATAGTTAATATTTTCCAAGTGTATAGTTGACTTGTATCTCCATTTTCTTCATTTGATAAACGCTTGGATTTATTGATTCTTTCAATTGTCCATTAGCAGTCTCTTTCAATTAAGTTGCGAAGTTGATTGATTGGTAATGATAACTAAATTCTTATATAGATCATAGAATAGAATATGAAAGCTAGCAGATTTACTTTTTGATACCACCAAAATTTGTCAAACCATTGGTCAATTTTATCATAAGAAGAGAAGACTTTGTGTGACATCAAACCCCTACCCGGTTGGAACCGAAAATAAGGATCCGATATCACATCTCGGGTTACCTATAGCTATACCATTTAATTTCTTATTCACATTTAGTATCTAAAATTATATGACAATTCATGTATCTATTGCTTATATATCCATTTTAATACTTTAATCACAACAACCATATGTTCATATATGTTAGATACATTTATTACAATTATTTATATATTTTTATGCCAATGATTTAATGGACAACAACCATTCTTAATTAACAACAATCATATGTAAATCATTATATAATTATACTCCATCCATGTCTTTATCATTTTTATAATATAAACATATAT
>JAOSBO010000006.1:32083695-32102411 GCA_027563915.1 Erythroxylum rotundifolium
ATAGTGCAAAACTTATCGATCTCATAGACAACCATCCTCTTATTCTTTACAACTCAAGCACAGATGGCTGAAGGACAATTAAATTATCATGATAATATTTGACTTAGTCGCCATACATCACATTATTCTTTATCTTTGTGATATCACTATCAAGGTCGTTCTTATCATTTTATAGGGCCAAGGCGAAAAAAAAAGGACCCCAATAAATCGACAATAAATAAGGTTACACGTTTGTATGAATCATAAATGACTCATGTTAGAACCATTGTCATAACCTTGACCCCTGACATTATAAACATTAAGATTAAGAGAATTAAATGGATTCAATAATTCATTGAAAGGTCTTAATCAAGATGTGTCATCTACCTTCAAGAACTCTAAAAAATACTTCTCTATTTTTACTTTTTTATTTGACATATTCACACATCGTACTAACAAACTCATTTGTTCTTGATAGCTCAAATCTGGGGTTCAATTAAGAATAATATAAAAGTATTTCACCTCTTTGATGATTCATATGATAGAACTTCTAACACTATGGGCCAACAGTGAAATCAACTCATTTTGAATTTTGTGACCAAGATAATGATGATAAATATCATGATTTTGAATACATTTAACATGATCTTGCATTATTACATCAAATCCAACAATCATCTCAATCAACCCTATAAAATTACCATTACCATCTTGGTAAAGTTTCTCATTGGATCATCGAAAAGCTAAATTATATTTAGCAAGATATTTCATAACAGAAGCTATTCTTATCAAAACTTCTCTCCAACGTTCTTCTTCTTTACAATTTCTTGTTGCAAATCTTTATCAACTTTTTGATTTTTACTCAATCTTACTCTTAATTCATTCAAAGTTCTCATATTAGTCATATACTCAATGCAATTCTCATGTTCTTTGAGTCTCTCACTAAGATGCATCCAATCTTTAAATCCACCATTTGCTATTCCACTTTGTTTGTTATTAGATTTGAACAACTTACAACAAAAACAATATACCTTATCTATATGTTTAGAATAAACCAACCATTTTCTATCGCTAATCTCTCTATTACTCAAATTTTTATAATAATAAGAATATGCAAAATGATGAGAGTATTGTCTGAAGGAAACACAAGATTAAATTCTCTTAGAGACACTTTTTCACCTAAAATATACCTTGTTGTATTATCAAGATTATCGAAATTTCTAGGATCATAAATATCCAATATAGGGTTACTTACTCATTTTCCTTTAAATTTTCTAAAGTTGATGCATTTGGTATATGATAATGCTCACTCAAATTTCTAATATCCTCGTGAATATGAATCTCATCACTTCAGTTTTCTTTATGTTGTTCAAAACTACGTTCACCAAATTCCTTGGGACTCTCACTAGAGGAGCCTACTCTTTTAATAAATTTATTAATTGCTCCTTTTTGGGATTCCATCAACTGTTCTACTTGTTTTCTTTTTCTTTTTCCTTTTTTCATTTCTAGACAAATGCTTTTTAGCTAACATAATATAAACCGATTATAACACAGTTGAACTAGAAAAAGAACAAAAACACCTGTATGGAACTGGAAGAAGTATGCAGGCACAACTGAATACCAATAGCTTCACAATATATCACAAAGATATATCAATGGTATTATATCTGTGATATAAGAAAAAATAAATTGTAAAATTTAATATCTAATATTAAAAATGAAAAAACAAAGAACAAATTTTGATGATAGAGAAACACTAATTTCTAAAAATACAAGAAATTAATATTCTTAGGAAAAATTATAAATTAATTATAACATATTCAAATATTTAATAAGCTAAAAATACTTTAAAATCAAAAACTTTACTTGACCTTTAAATTACACTCGAAACTTAGAAGACAGAATCGTGAAATTTTTTTGCTGCCAATTTTTGAGTTGAAGTATCTTAGATGCATATGTTGATGAAAAAAAAATTATAGGGTAAAAAAACACCTAAATTCTTCAAAACTATTTATAACTATCATAAGTTAACTTTAACTTAGTTAACGTTAACATAAGGGTAAATGATAACATTATAAGTAAGTTAACGTTGAAGAAGGAAGAGTGGAGAGCAATGAGAGATGAGAGATAATGCACAGAAAACTACACACAAGAGTACACAAGAGAAGATTCGGTGGCTATCTCTTCTTTCTGACATATCTTCAACTCATAATGCAAGGGGGACAATACTGGCTTCCAAGAGGGGCCCCTCTTGTTGATGGGCAAGGCACCTGCCTAGGGCCGGCATTGATTGCTATACATTCAGGTTATGTTGAGAAAGAGAACATTATAGTAGCAATAATAATGGAATATCTATATCTTATATTGGATCCTCCTGTTTAAACTCTCTTGTTGCTACCTTCATATTATATAATATTTTAAATTAAAATAAATAAATTACAACATCACTTGAAAATGGTTCACTTGAGATTCCAAATTTCACAATCTATTCAATTTTACATCAATAGAAGATATAAACTATAATATCATGTCTTCTATTCCATTTCCTTATGGCAATGATGTTTGTTAAAATTGAGGTCATTTTCAAAACCTGGGTGGTCTCATAAGTTTTCCTTCTCCAACTTCTTACTCATCCAAAAAGAATTTTGGATGGTTTCTATTTTGGATTGTGTATATTAGAGAAAGAATTATTCATGTTAGCACCCCTATAAGCAACACTATGAATGGTAGCTTCATAGTAATATCAGATAGGCTCCACATCCATCCATGCATAAGAAGGACGACCACACATGCCATCTTAATACTATGTCTTTCTATTGCCTAAGTAACAATTCAACATCATCTTTAACTAGTAAGAGATATCTATTACTTGTGATGCCAAATCTGAAGATGCTGGATTGTTATGCTAATTTTGATTATTTGACATAAAAGAGAGCTAACATACAAATAATAGAGAAGGATAAGCATAAAAGAAAGCTAATATTAACTAATGATTAAATAGTACTTAGAATGATGCCAAAAACTTGGTCGATTCTTTCAGTAAATATACATAATTAACTCTAGCAAGCTATTAAAAGTTGAATATTTTAGAGTATTGATCCGATAAGGAATATACTATTATGTTTTCTAATCTTAGAATAATAATAAAAATAAATGAAAAGAATTTATGAAAAACAATTAGATTGTTAAACTAATGAAAACAAAACAATATAGTGGAGCTACCATTTGCACCTAAATTAAATTCTAATCTCTTACAATCAACAGATGTAATAGAGGGAAGTAAATGTCGATCTTATGAGGAATTCTAATTCACTAATCGTTACAAAAGAAAATACTTAACAAAATTTTGTGAGGGGGGTGTTATGATAATATGGAATTGTTTAATTAAGAAAATAAAATGAACAATAAAATGAGATTTACCAATAAAATGGAGCTTAGTTTATAGTTGATTCAACCTTTGGAATCTACGATTGGGTAATGACACAAAGAATTATTTCATCAATCATATATTCGTTATGATATTAAATTTCTATCCTTTTTTAGTATTAGCTAATTGAAAACACATAATTCAATTAATCCTTTTTGTTTTAACAACCTTAGATATGATCCAAAATTTAATTGAACAATAATTTTAAGAAAATGAAGACCTACGAAGCAAGATAAAACAACATTTGTGGTTTTATTTAATATAGTTAGATGATTTTCCCAAAAGTAATAATTTTTTATGCGCCAAATTAATACTTCTAATTGTCACAAATGACTCAAAGAATTGAACTTTTACCTATTCAAACTTTAATATAGCAAATGATCTTTTCAATCAATAGACTAATGTGTGTATTAGAATCCAATAAAAAAAATCATAAGATAAAAGCATAAAAAAACAATATAATACATGAATAAATGAAACATTCCTTATTAAGACCAAATTGCCTCCTAATCTTTCAAGGTTTCAAAAGGCTTCCGCTTCCTTCAACTAAGACAAGGAAAGTTTAGCCAACTATAGCTATAACTATGACTAAATTTTAAAGAAAAAACTTGCCCTAATGTATACTAAGGAGAGGGGAAAAAAAAGTTTTATGAAAAGCTAGAAAAATGTAGAGAAAACTTGGGTTCACTGCTCCTTCGCCTCGACTCTATTTATAGACATCCCATGTGAAAATATTATTATTATGATTCTTTAGATCCCAAAGATCATATCTTCATTGATTTCCACCCAAAATTGGTCATTATAAGTTCAAACAACATTTAATATGTTTTTCTCTTACAAAATTAAAATCTGAAAATTGCAATTTCTATATAGCAAGACCACGCCTAAGATCATGCTGGATTGTTTTTTAGATTTCAATTTGATTTTAATAATCTAGCCTAAATCTATAAAGTAAAACATTTTGTCAACCGAAATCTTCTTTGATTCCTCCTTGATTAGTAGTTATATTGCTCACTTTTTTCAAACTTTTAAATTGGAATTAAGAAACAATCATGTTTTAAAAAATATCAAGTTTGCACACATTAAGATAAGATAATCGAATATTTGAATGCTAAAAAGTGGGGAAATTTGTGATACACTAAATGCCCACACACATAACCCTTAATTGTCCCTAAGTAAATGAAAAATTAAAAAAATAAGATAGCCAAATAGTTTTTACCAAACTACTTCTCACGAGATTAAACCTTATACACTCTTTAAGAATATGGTTTTTACCAAACCACTTCTCACGAGATTAAACCACGTACACTCCATAAGACTTGGATTGAAAAAGAGTTAAGAACCAACACACATCAAATTTAGTTTTACTTAGAAAATATAAATAGAGTCAACTGAATACAATATTAATTAAAAGCAAGCACAAAGCCTTAGTGAATTTCCTTATGCTGTTCCCTCTTTCATGAAAGTGTTTAGTCTCAACTATTTACTCTCAAACTCTTGGAATACACTACTATAAACTTGTATATACACCAAATATCACTCACCACAAACTCATAAAGGCATGAATCAAAATGATCTTTTATTAATTGGTTGTCATGGGGCTCGAGTTAAGGGTTGGAAAAGGATTATAGGCTAAAACCATACATTAATAAGGCATTCAAAATATAGGGATAAAATATGACCAAGCACTCAGTACACAACGGTTGCTATTCTTGATTTAATTTTATTTGATTTTTTAATAAGATAAATCATTGGTATGAAAATAGGTAGCAATTATATAAAAGTAATATAAAATAAGTAGTAGGTTTGTGAGAAGGGTTTAACATAGAAATAAGGGATTAGACTTAGCTTAAAGGAGCTAAACTAAGGATAATTAAGCTGGCTTTTTAAGTTTAGTGGATGAAATAAGGAGGGCCTTTATCGAGTACCATACAATCATAGCAATTCAAGTTGGTTTAATACAAGTTGTAGAGGTATCCAAATGATAGAGAATTAAAAACAAAAGAAAAATAAACATACATAAGATATTTCTTGTAACACCCCACTACTATAGAGTATATACTCAAACATCCAGAGGACATTCAAGTATATATCATATGACAATGGCATGTTAGAGCCGTCATGTTCTCATATATAGCATCATAAAGAATAACGAAATAGTTAAAAACTCAACCCCTCACTTATTTGCAAACATGATTTACACTTAAGTCATTAAAAACAAATATTTAAATTACTAAAACATTTGAAAGTTTACAAGCCTTTATACAAAAGTTCTACAAGACATAAGAAAACTACGTAAAATAGTCTACTATTCTTCAAACGTCGCTAGGAGACTTTTGAGCTATTTCTTAATCCAAAATGTTCTTCTAGAGTAACTTAGGAACTAGGTCTCTCTCTCGTACCCAAAAAGCGACGCTGTAATTTTGATGATTTTTGCAAACTCAAACTATCATTGATTATCTCACTCCTGTCAAATACTCAAACATTTCACATATAATCAAATTCACAACATTCCTTATCTTAATAAAGCATAATCAATGGCGCACATGTCATACATTCTTTCAGATCATGCATATTCTAATCAACCATATTATCAACAGATACACAGATATGGCATATCACTTTATCATGACAAATTTAGAAATATATTCATAATTATATAACTCATGATCATGTACTAATGCAGATGCTTGTGAGACTCCACTTTCGTTATTATTTATTGTGACAAAGTACCTTTTATATTCAAATACAGATAACTATCTCATATAGGTAGAAATCATGAACCTAGGCTCTACCTGCAGAATTTTGAGCTTAAAGCTCTTTCAAACTGGTCACTCTAGTCACAACGCCATTATCTGATCATGCATTTAGTGTAATGCATCAAATCACAGAATATGCCATCAATAACATTTGCTTATGATGTACAGATAGAATCTCATATTCATCGGACCTAAGTTTGGCATTCAACATTTTTGTTGGGTATACAAATATTATTCAAAATTTATATGTAAACAGAACACTTCCAATACATTCCCAAATATCAAACTCCTCGAACTATTAATGTCTGGAATCCTTATAATCAATTCATTACCAGCTCAATATTTAGGAATTAACAGAAATAGAAATAAATAAATCCTAGTGATATCATCTAGGTTGAGTCATAGTATACTACTGTATATGCTATTGCCTAAATGGTCCAGTAATGTCTTGTCAATGGCGTTCGACTTGAGCTTTTAAATATACATACATTATAAAAATTACCTAAGTGATCAAACAAATACATATTCAATTATGTACATACATATATGTGCCATGTTTAATGCATCCTTAATGACTATCTCAGGTATGTTTCCTTAATCAAATTTCTTAACCGGTCAACATGATGCTTTGTATCCTACCATTTTGCAATAAGGTTTGTATCTTTAAATTAGCTTGGTTTACGACAAATTCATCAATCATACTTTACACTTATCCTTGACCATTTCCATGGTCCAAAACTTTCTTATACTGCACACACAATTGGTACTTTACATCTGAAATTTGAGCAAGCTAAATCTATAAATTCAAAATTTTTCTAGCAACATATACTCATACATTCATCCAATTCTCGTTCACAAATAACCTATGTTACTCAATACTCATTCTTTCATACCTTATACACATTATTCATGTCCTAAAACTCATGTTTGCATTAAAATAACTCATTTATTCCTTTAACAAATCAGAATTTCCAGATTTGAACTCAACACATCAAAATAGTTCATTCTTTAGATTATGACATCAATTAACTACGTAAACTTATCAAGATCTTATTCAAGCAATCAAGCAAAAATCTAGGCTTATTCATAACCTTAATCAAGTCCAAACATACCAATTTAGAGTGAAATTTCCCAGCTGGTTCAACATGTACGCAAGGCTAAAATTAAAGTTCTAGAATTTGTCCTCAACATTACTAATGTGTATAAGTTTTCTACCTTCAATACCTCACGAATTTAACAAACTTAAAGACATCACTAACATCTGAAATTTTCCAGATTTCATGTCCTTTAAGGTTACTTAATTTAAGGCTAATTAAACTTCCAAATTGGTGACACTAATGCTTACAAAATTCTACTCACTTATGTCATTAACATTCATTCTTTTACAACACACCTAGAGCTCAAATTTTTCAGATTTGAAATCACCTTAATAAAACCTATCTTCAGCATGAATTCCTCATCAATTATATTTCAATTCCCAACTTAAATCATCCATACAACAGTCCAAAAACTACCATTTTCGTATATGTAAAAACAGACCAGAAAAGTATCCGTTCATTAGTGTTCCTGATTTTTCACACTTTATGCCAAAGTTAAAACATCCTCTTTATAGTTCATCAATTATACCTCTATTAGGCCTGAATCATACTCCAATTCCTCATCAATAACTTCTCTAATTCCAGTTCAAAATTATTCAATTAATAACTGACAAATCCTAGTCTTTCATGCATCAAAAATCAAGCTAGAAATCCATCTTACATTATCATTCATATAGGTCTAATTCTTTCTCAATTCAAGAACACTCTTTTAACAACTTTCTTTAGCATAAATCCACCTTCTTGATACACTAAATTCCAGTCCAATTCATCCACATAATGCCCTATACTCCACGGTTTTCATATACTAAAAACAAAAAAGAAAAACTTCTAAATTCGTGCAACATTTTCCAGCACATATCTTCACCAATATCACGTACATTTCATTCCAATTCAAGCATCATTCTTATATCATTTGATATGCCATAGAACTTAGATCGTTACTTACCTATTAGGCTTGCAATTCAGCTCAAAATTCCAAATTAACCAAGTCTCCATGCAATCAAGATCAATCACAAATTTTAGATGAAAACAACTTGGTTTTCGACAGCAAGATGAAGGTAACTTTCAGCTGGGTTTTTTTAATAGTTATTTTGCGAAAGGTAAAAAGTTGGATTTGATGCAGCAATTTGGCTACATTTTGGGTAGTATTTCAGAGAGACGAAGGAGCAATTTCGGTGAAGGAACCAAAGGAAAGAAGCGGCAAAACTCTACTGCAAAATCTTGCTACATCACATGCTAGGTGTCACCATTAAAGCACACCCTTTGTCCTAAGACATGTCTTACATTTGCCTAATAAAGATGCTACCACTACTCCACTCAAGATGCTGCCATTAGTCACTAATTAAGTAGTCCACATGTCACTCCAAGATTGGTCCACTTATCATACAATAATTTGTCCATTTGTCAATTAATTACTAATCTATTTTTCACACATTTTACGATGTCAATGTCACTCAATTTTATGCTTAGTTACCCTAATTTTTCATATATCAATTTATCCTACCGCTTGACATTTTTCTTAGTCCAAATGTACATTTTAATTCATTAATCTCCTTATCAATAACATTTTATTCCAATTTTCCAATTGAAATCCAATCATACCAAAATTCAAGACATATTAATTCATAATTTACATCATAGTCATTTAACATTTTTCATACCTCGGGACATGTCAAATGAGTACATATGCTAACTTGTAATGTGTACAAATATCAATTTGTGTATGAATGCTAAGGTTATGCATGTATATGCAATGCTTGATCTAAGGTTCAAACCTTAAGCATGTTCCGGAAATCAGATATTACAATTCCCTTCCTGCCCCCCCCCCTCCCCCGAAGAAATTTCGTCCTTGAAATTCTTACCTGAATGATCAAATAAGTAGGGTATTGATTCCTCATGTGCTCCTCCATTTCCCATATGGCTTCCTCACTTTAATGATTCCTCCAAAGGACTTTCTCCAATGGAATCACTCAGTTTCTTAACTGTTTATTCTTATAGCCAATTTTCTTGACTGGTTCTTCAATTTAACTCAGATTACTTGCAATTTCAACTTCTTTAGCTGGTAACACATGAGTAGGATTAGATCGGTATCTCCTAAGCATACTGACACAGAACACATTATGAATCTGAGTCATTTCAGAAGGTAATGCTAATTTATAGGCCAATGGTCTAAGTCTCTCAATGATCTCATATGGACCAATGTACATAGGGATGAGCTTACTCTTCTTATCGAATCTTAGCGCCCCTTACCAAGGTGATACTCTTAGAAACACTTTTTCTCCCACCTGATATTCCATATCTCTCATATGTTGATCCACATAACTTTATTGTCTATCTTGTGCCCCTTTAATACGACTTCGGATCAATTTCACCTTATCTACAATATCTTGTGTCAATTTTTGGCCTTTAATAATCCTTAAACCCTCTTCATCCCAATATAAAGGCAAACGACATTTTTTACCATATAACACCTTATACGGTGCCATACCATTACTACTATGATACTGATTGTTATAAGAAAAATCAATCATAGCCACATATTGATCACATGATCCTTAAAATTCCAATACATAAGCCCTTAGTATATTCTCAATATTTTTAATCGTTCTCTCACTCTATCCATCTATCTGAGGATGAAATGCAATACTAAAGTTCAATCTTGTACCCAATGTTGTCTGTAGACCACCTCAAAATCTTGAGGTAAATCTAGGATCCCTGTCCAAAACAATGGACATTGGAACTCCAGGTAACCTCACTATCTCATTCACGTATCTTCAAGCTAACTAATCTAGTGAGTTATTCTCTCTCACTGGCAAAAAATGAGTCGACTTGGTCAATCTATCAACAATGACCTAAATGGCATCATGTTGCCTCGTAGTCCTTGGCAAACTCATTATGAAGTCCATTGTAATCCTCTTTCATTTCCACTCTGGAATAGGAAATGACTGTAACTTACCAATTGGAGCCTAATGCTCTGCCTTGATCTGTTGGCAAGTCAAACACTTAGGGCTTATTTAGTTGGATGTTAATTAATGGAATGGAAGGGAATATAATGGAACAGAACGAAACGATTTATAATGGAATGGAATGAAATATAGTAAAAAGTTGTTTAGGAGGGATGGAAGGGTTTATAATATAATGTAGTGAAATATTGTTTAGAAGATGGATGGAATGGAATGTAATATATAATAAATGTCTATTATGCCCCTGATATTAAAATGGTTGTTGCAAGAGGTTTAATGTTATAATATTAAAACAGAAATCATGTCTAATTGAAAAATTACAGTTGTGACTTATTTAAGTCACAATTGTGATAAATAATTTTTTATATATTTTCTATTTTAAAATTTTAATAAAAGTTTATTATTTTATTATTAACTATATAAATTTTATTATTAATTATATAAAATACTTTTATTAATTATTTAATAAATTTTATTCTATTATATGTGATTTATATTTAAAAATTATTTATTTATATTTTTATTTATATAGAAATATATGCAACAAAGAATAATTTTTCTATTTTTCTATTTTTCATTAATAAAAATTTTATTGAATTTTTTGTTTTATTATTAATTATATACAATTTTTTATTAATAATATAAAAATATTATTATTAGGGTAAGGAGAAATAATATAAAGGAGGTTAGGATTAGAAGAAATAATTGGTATTAGAAAAAATATTAAGGGTATATTAGGTAGTATGTATTTATTAGTTTACATTCAATTCTAAACCCTTCGAATCGAAGGTTTCTTATTTTCACTATTTAGGATCGAATGGAACGTAACATAAAACCCTTCGTTTCTATCTCATTCCATTATGAAACCCTCAACCAAACGATGGAAGTGTGTTACGTTCCATCTCGTTCTATTACTAACCTCTCAACCAAACAGAGCTTTAGCCACATAGTCAGCCACTTGTCATTTCATCCCTGACCACCAGAAATGTTGTTTTAGCATGTTATACATTTTGGTATTACCAGGATGCATAACATAAGCTGCTACATGTGCCTCCTCTAAAATTTCCTTTCTCAGATTGTCTACATCAGGTACACACAATCTTTGCTTCAACTACAAAGTATCATCTCTCACCTCAAACTCAAAATCCAAATTTACTTTCAACTTTTCAATTAGCAGGGATCCTTATCTTAAGCTTTTCTAATCCTGTCATATAACACAGTTCTCAGTTTCTATGTAGTTATCAACACTTCATTCTGCCCCAAATTTAATTCAATATTCAATGCTCTTAACTGAACTAAGTTAGGCAACCTTGATAACTGTACTTGAGCCACACTACTATTGGACTTCTTGCTTAATGCATCAGATACCACACTAACTTTTCTAGGATGATATTCAATAGTGCAATCATAATCCTTCAACAATTCTATCCATCTCCTCTACCTCATATTTAACTCTTTCTGACTCAGCAGTTATTCAAACTTTTATGATCAGTGAATACCTGAAAAGCTTTTCCATACAAATAGTATATATCAAAATCTTCAAAGCAAATACTACTATAGCAAGCTATAAATCATGTACTGAATAATTAAACTCATGAGATCTCAACTATCTCGACGTATAACCAATCACTCTACCATGCTGCATCAGTACACATCCTAACCCCTGCTGTGAAGCATCATTGTACACTACATAACCTCCTGTTCTAGATGGAATAGTTAACACCAGTGTTGTAGTTAACCGATACCTTAGCTTCTTAAAACTTCTCTAACATTCATCATTTCATCTGAGAGGCACATTCTTCCTCAAAATTTTTGTCAAAGGGGCTAAGATCAATGATCGAAAAACCTTTTGTAGTAACCAGCTAATCTAAGGAAACTCCAGCTCTCACTCACATTTCTCAAAGCTTCCCACTTCATCACTGCTTCTACTTTCTTTGGGTTTACCTCAATGCCTTGTCCAAACACAATGTGACCTAAGAATACTACTTGATCAAGCCAAAATTTGCACTTATTAAACTTGGCATACAACTATTTTTCTCTCACTATCTGTAGAACCAACCTTAAACGTTCTGCATATTCCTTTCTATAGTTCAAATACACCAAAATATCATCAATAAACACAATCACAAAGCGATCTAAATAAGGTCAAAATCCCTTATTCATTAAAGTCATAAATGTTGCTGGGATATTAATCAACCCAAATGGCATCACCAAAAACTTAAAGTGCCTATATCTTGTTCTAAATGCACTCTTTGGTACATCAACCTTTACCATCTTCAACTGATAGTACCCTGATCTCAAGTCTAACTTTGTAAACACCTGAGCTCCCTATAATTGATCAAGCAAGTTATCTATCCTTGGCGGAGGATCCTTATTCTTTACTGTCACCCAATTTAACTGTCTGTAATCAATTCCTAACCTCAGAGTTCCATCCTTCTTCTTTACAAACAATACTAGAGCTCCCAAAGATGACACACTAAGTCTAATAAAACCCTTTTACAATTACTGTAACTAGATCTTCAATTCCTTAAGTTCTACAGGTGCCATCCTATATGGAGGAATTGATATAGGAGCGGTACCTGGAAAGAGGTTAATGGTAAACTCCGTCTCCCTTTTTAGGGATAAACCCAGTAATTCTACGGGAAATACATCTAAGAAATCCCTAACAACTGGAATATCCTAAATAGTTTGTTCATTTCGAGTATTAACTACGTGGGCCAAATAAGCCCCACATCCACCTCAGATTAGTTTTAAAGCACTCATGAATGAAATTAGTCAGGCTGGCACTGCCTGACTAACTCCTCGAAACACCACTCTCGACTGATTAGGAGATTCAAGAACTACCTCTTTAGTATAGCATTTCATCACAGCCTGACGAGCAGTGACCCAATCTATGCCTAAAATAATATCTATTTCCTTTAACTGCAATACAATCAAGTCAACTTCTAACTCTGCCTGATTGATTCGAACTATACACCCTTTACATACCTCACCAATCATTATAGTATTACCCAATGGAGTAGTCACCTCTAATCTACATTTCAATATCTTTGTCTCACAATGAAATCTAAATGCCAGATGCGGTGTAATGAATGAATGTGTAAATCCTGGATCTACCAATGCCAATGTTTCAAAATTAAAAACATTCATCATATCTGCTACCACATCCTGGGAGTTCTACACCTCTTGTCTGGTAATGAAATAGACCCTGGCTTGAGATTACGGTTGGTTGCTCCACACCTCAATCCTGACACTAGCCCTGCAGATTGTGTTTTTCCTCTACCTCTACCTCTCTGTCCAGATCTGACAACTCTACTTTGTTGTACAATTGTCTTTTTCACTGTTCCTCCTCTCACTCCAGACTGTGGTCCCAAAGTTTCAGGATAATATCTGATCTGATGCTCTATAGAGCCACAATGGAAACAATCTCCCGATCACCTCCAACACTCACCACCATGCTTTTTACCATAGTGTTCACAATCAAGCATATATTGTGACTGCCCTCTTGACACTAGTCCTTTACCTCTATCTCTATCGGTCTGAATAGATCCACCTCTTGGTCGAAACCCAGATTGTCTCGATCTAGCCTAAAATCGAGGTGATCTATTCTGGCATTCACTGAAGCTTCTACTAGAGTCAACCTGAGACTCAACCTGCCTCTTCCCTCTAAACTCCTCTATGTACTATCTCTGATCATCTTTCAACAATTGTTCAATTCTGATTGAGGCCGCTCAAAGTTTCGTAAAACTACCAAAATTAGAAATGACTAGGCTCGTTCTGATTTCCATGTTCAACTCATCTTCAAACCTCCTACATTTATCCTCTTCAGTAGGAATCAGGGCAGTAGCACACCCTTTTCAGTTTATTAAATCTTATTTTATACTCTGCCACTGTGAGTTTACCTTGCTTCAGATCCAAAAATTCTTTCATCTTTCTGTCCAGATAACTCTTTGGCATGTAATTCTTTCTAAACACCTTCAAAAAATCTTCCCAGGTTAAACTACAAGGTTTGATGGTAGTGCCTAGAACAATCTTCTACCACTAGTATGCTAGACATAGTAGTAGTGAGACCACATAATCAAATCTCTCATTTGAATCAGAGTCCTTCTAATCAAACACTCCTTAAGTTCTCTCTAACCATCCTTCTGCCTCAGCAGCATCTATACTTCCATAGAAGGCCACATCCCCCTACTGTCTCAATTTGTCGTATCTCCTTTCTCTCCTCTCTAGAATTCTCAGAGGCAATTGTGCAAAATCAAGTACAGGAGACTCCCTATTGGCTCCTACAGACTTTATGTCAGCTAACTCTCCAGCTTGATCTCTTATGGTAGATGACCTATAACAAAAATAGTTATGATTACAATCCGAATCTCTCACTCAATATCATTTCTCAATATCCTTATATGTCCCTATAGATGCCAAACCATACTCTAATACCAAAATTGTAACCCACTACCATAGAGTATATACTTAAACATCCAAAGGAGATTCAAGTGCCCATGATAATGGCATGTTAGAGCTGTCATGTTCTCATATATGACATCATAAAGAATAACAAAATAGTTAAAAACTCAACTCCTCATTTATTTGCAAACATGATTTACACTTGAGTCATTAAAAACAAATATTTACATTACCAAAACATTTGAAAGCTACAAAAATTCTACATGACATAAGAAAAAAAAACTACATAAAACAGTATACAATTCTTCAAACATTAGCTGACAGACCTTTGAGCCATTTCTTAATCCAAAATATTCTTCTAGATTAACTTAGGAACTAGGTCTCCCCTTGTACCTGGAAAGCCATGTTGCAATTTTGATAAGTTTTACAAACTCAGTGAGTGAACCATCATTGATGATCTCACTCACGCCAAATATACAAACATTTCACTTATAATCAAATTCACAGCATTCCTCATCTTAATAATGTATGATCAATGTCGCTCGTGCCATACATTCTTTCAGATTATGCATATTCTAATCAATCACATTATCAAAAGTTACACAGATATCATATATCACTTTATCCTCACAAATTTAGAAATAGATTCATAATTATATAACTCATGATCATGTACTAACACAGATGCTTCTAAGACTCCACTTTCATTATTATTTGTTATAACCAAGTGCCTTTCAGATTCAGATGCAGATAACTGTCCCATATAGGGCTCATTCAGATGTAGAAATCATGGAGCTAGGCTCTACCTATAGAATTCATAGCTTAAAGCTCTTTCAGACTGGTTAATTCATTCACAACACCTTTATCTGATCATGCATTTAATGTAATGCATCAAATCATAGAATAGGCCATCAATAACATTTTCTTATAATGCACAAACAGAAATTCATATTCATCGGACCTAAGTCTGACATTTAACAATTACGTTGAGTATACACATATTATTTAAAATTCAGAGGCAAACAGAACACTTCCAATACATTCTCAAATATCAAACTCCTCAGACTATTAATGTTTGGAATTCTCACATTCAATTCATTACTAGTTCAATATATAGGAATTAACAGAAACAAAAATAATCAATCTTAGTGATATCATTTAGGTTGACTCACAATATGCTACCGTATATGCTATTGCCTGGATTGTCTAGTAATGTCTTGTCGATGGCGTTTGACTTGAGCATCTAAATACACATACATTGTACACATTAATAAAGTGATCAAACAAATACATATTCCATTATGCATATACATATGTGTGTCATCTTTAATGCATGCTCAATGAATATCTTGGGTATATTTCCTTATTCAAATTTCTTAACTAGTCAACATCATACTTTGTATACTATCATTTTTGCAATCAGGTTTGTATCTTTAAATTAGCTTGATTTACTACAAATTCATCAATCATACTTTACACTTATCCTTGAATATTTCTATGGTCCAAAAGCTTCTTATAATACATACACAATTGGTACTTTACATCTGAAATTTGAGCAATTTAAATCTATAAATTCACCAAAATTTTTCCAGCAACATATACTCATACATTCATCAAATTCTCATTCACAAATAGCCTATGTTTCTCTATAATCATTCTTCCATACCTTATACACATTATTCATGTCCTAAATATCATGTTTGCATTAAAAGAACTCATTTATTCTTTTAACAAATCAGAATTTCTAGATTTGAACTCAACACATCAAAACAGTCCATTCGTTAGAGTATGACATCAATTAACAACATAAAATAATCAAGATTTTTTTCCAAGTAATCAAGCAACAATATAGGCTCATTCATAACCTTAATCAAGTCCAAATATACCAATTTAAATTTCTCAGTTGGTTCAACGTGAACACAAGGTTGAAATTAAAATTCTAGAATTTGTCATCAACATTACTAATGTCTATAACTTTTCTACCTTCAATACCTCTCGAATTTAACAAACTTAAAGAGATCACTAATGTCTGAAATTTTCCAGATTTCATGTCCCTTAAGGTTACTTCATTTAAGGTTAATTAAATTTCCAAATTGGTTACACCAAGGCTGACAAAATTCTGGCCACTTATGTCATTAAAATTCATTCTTTTACAACACACCCATTAGCTCAAAATTTTCATATTTGAAAACACCTTAATTACACCTATCTTTAGCATGAATTCCTCATCAATTATACTTCAATTCCTAACTTAAATCATCCATACAATAGTCCAAAAACTACCATTTTCTTATATGTAAAAACAGACCATAAAAGTAACCATTCATTAGTTTTCTAGATTTTTCACACTTTATACCAAGTTAAAAACATCCTCTTTATATTTCATCAATTATACCTCTATTATGCATGAATCATACTCCAATTCCTCATCAAGAACCTCTCCAATTCCAGTTCAAAATTATTCAATTAGCAGCTGACAAATCCTGGTCTTTCATGCATCAAAAATCAAATTATAAATCTATCTTACATTATCATGCATATAGATCTAATTCTTTCTCAATTCAAGAACACTCTTTTAACAACTTTCTTTAGCACAAATCCACCTTATTTAGACAATAAATTCCAGTCCAATTCATCTAGATAATGCCCTATAATCCACGGTTTTCATATACCAAAACAAAAGAGAAAAACTTCTAAGTTTATGAAACATTTTCCAGCACATATCTTCACTAATATTAGATATATTTCATTCCAATTCAAGCATCATTCTTATATCATTTGAAATGCCATAAAACTTAGATTTTTACTTACCTATTAGGCTTTCAATGCAGCTCAAAATTCTAGATTAACCAAGCCTCCATGCAAGCAAGATCAATCACAAATTTAATATGAAAATAGGTTGATTTTGGACAGTAAGATGAAGATAACTTCCAGCTAGTTTTTGTGTGTGGCTATTTTGTGTAAGGTAAATAGCTAGTTTTGGTGCAGCAATTTGGCTATAATTCAGGCAAAATTTCAGAGAGAAGAAGGAACAATTTTGGTGAAGGAACCAAAGGAAAGAAGCAGCAAAACTCTACTGTAGAAACTTGCTACTTCACATGCTAGATATCACCATCAAAGCACACCATTTGTCCTAGGGCATGTCTTACATTTGCCTAATAAAGATGCTGCCACTAATCCACTCAAGATGCTGCCATTAGTCACTAATTAAGTAGTCCACATGTCACTCCAGGATTGATCCACTTGTCACACAATAATTTGTCCATTTGTCAATCAATTACTGGTTTATTTTTCACACATTTTACTATGACAAATGTCACTCAATTTTAGTCTTAATCACCCTAATTTTTCATGTATCAATTTATCCAACTACTTGGCATTTTTCCTAGTCAAAATGTACATTTTAATTCATTAATATTCCAATCAGTGACATCTAATTCCAATTTTCCAATTAAAATCCAATCGTACCAAAATTCAAGACATATTAATTCATTATTTACATCATAGTCGTTTAATATTTTTCATACCCTGGGACATGTCAAATGAGCACATATGCTAACTTATAATGTGTACGAATATCAATTCGTGTATGAATGCTAAGGTTATGGATGTATATGCAATTCTTGATCTAGGGTTTTAACCCTAAGCATGTTCCGAAAACCAGATGTCACATTTCTGTCCTTTAAGGATTAAGTGCTCGCAGGTTTTAAAAAAATTCACCTAATTCTCTTGCAATACTTCACCAATCAATTGTCTCGCTTGGTCTAAGTGCATACCCTAGCTACTTTAACTTATCATTGTATTTAGCCTTTATCTTCATCAATTTTAGTCAAAATGTTCACACATACAATTCAATTCTTTCAAAACAATTTTGCAAAAATTTCTTTAGCGCATCTAATTCCATCAATTTCTAAAAGCATGAGGTAAAAATAAGAAATTAAAAAGAACATGTTGAAACAGTCTAAAAACTAAAGAAGCCACAAAATCAAAAAAAGAAGAGATATCCCTACCCCCACACCTATTAAAATGTTCTCCTTAACATTTAACATTAAAGCATAAAAATATGGAGTAAAAAAGGGATTAAGAA
>JAOSBO010000006.1:32131809-32145917 GCA_027563915.1 Erythroxylum rotundifolium
AACTCTTATGATCTGTATAAACCTGGAAGGTCTCTCCATACAAGTAGTGTCTCCAAATCTTTAAAGCAAACACAACTACAGCTAGCTCTAAATCATGTACCGGATAATTAATCTCGTGACACCTTAATTGTCTCGATGCATAGGCGATCACCTTGCCATACTGCATCAATACACATCCTAATCCTCGATGTGACGCATAACTGTACACCATATATCCTCCGGTCACTGCTGGAATAGTTAACATCGGTGCCGAAGTCAATCGATGCTTAAGCTCCTCAAAGCTCTTCTGACACTCCTCATTCCATCTAAAAACTACATTCTTCCTCAGAAGTTTTATCAGATGGGTTGAGATCAAAGAGAACCCCTCAACAATTCTCCGGTAATATCCAACCAATCCTAGGAAGCTTCGGATTTCGGACACGTTCTCAAAGCTTCCAAATTCATCACTGCAATCTTCCTTGGATCCACTTGTATGCCATCTCCAGTCACTATATGTCCTAGAAACACAACTTGATCCATCCAAAATTCACACTTACTAAATTTGGCATACAGCTGCTTTTTCCTCATAATTTGTAAAATGACCCTCAGATGCTCAACATGTTCATTTCGACTCTTCGAATACACCAAGATATCATCAATAAATACAATCGCAAATCGATCCAAGTAGGGCTGAAACACCTTATTCATCAAGGCCATAAAGGCTGCCGGGGCATTAGTCAGCCCAAATGGCATCACTAAGAACTCATAGTGCCCATACCTGCTCCTAAATGCACTCTTAGGTACATCAGCCTCTGCTATCTTCAACTGATAATACCCTGATCTTAGATCCAGCTTAGTAAATACTTGAGTTCCCTGCAACTGATCAAGTAAATCGTCAATTCTAAGCATTGGTTACTTATTCTTCATCGTCACCCGATTCAGTTGCCTATAATCGATGCATAACCTCAAAGTCCCATCCTTCTTCTTCACAAATAATACTGGAGCTCCCGATGGTGAAACACTGGGTCTAATAAAACCCTTCTCCAGCAACTCCTGAAGCTAAGCCTTCAACTCTTTTAGTTCCACAGGTGTCATCCTATATGGAGGGATAGATACAGGAGCAACACCTGGAACTAAATCATTCGTGAACTCTCTTTCTCGATCTGGTGGTAAATCAGGTAACTCATCGGGAAACACATCCAGAAATTCCCTAACCATGGGAATGTCCGGTGCACTCTGCCCAGCTCTAGTATCAATGATGTGGGCCAGATAAGTCTCGCATCCTCCCTGCATCAATCTCAGTGCACTCATAAATGATATCATCCTGGCTGGCACTACTTGACTAACTCCTCTGAAAATGACTCTCGGCTGACCAGGAGATTCTAGCACTACTTCCTTGGTGTAGCAGTTCATAATGGCTCTATGGGCAGCGAGCCAGTCGATACCTAAGATCACATCTATCTCTCTCAACTGTAATACAATCAGGTCTACCTCCAATTCTGCTTGATCAATCCTAATCAGACATCTCTTACAAACTTCTCCTATCACTGTAGTACTACCTATTGGTGTACTCACCTCCAACCCATACTATAGTAACTCCCTATCACAATGCAATCTACATGCCAAATGCGGTGCGATAAAGGAGTGTGTGGATCTTGGATCTAGTAGTGCAAAAGCTTCAAAATCATAAATGAGAAATGCACCTGTAACCACATCTGGGGAGTTTTGAGCCTCTTGCCTAGTTATAGCGTAGACTCGGGCCTAGAACTATGGTCAGTTACTCCGCTCCTCAATCCTCATAGAGGAACTCCTAGAGCTCACTCTACCTCTACCACGGCCCCTATGTCCAGTCCCACTGCCTCTGCTTGGCTGAATAGTAGCTTCACTCCCCTATCTGCCACCTATACCAGACTGAATCCTCGTAGTAGCAGGACAGTCCTTAATTTGGTGATCAAAAGAATCGCATCTAAAACAAGCTCCAGAGTGTCTCCAGCACTCACTACTATGCCTCCTCCCACGGTGCTCACACTGGGGTAATTGACTCTGTGTTGTGATCAAAAGAATCGCATCTAAAACAAGCTCCAGAGTGTCTCCAGCACTCACTACTATGCCTCCTCCCACGGTGCTCACACTGGGGTAATTGACTCTGTGTTGTACCTCTTCCATTTCCAGATTGTACAAAACCACCCCTCTGTCAGAATCATGACTACCTTAATCCAACTGGTGCTCTAAAAGCTCTATTCTAACGCCTACTAAATCTCCTACAAAAATTGCCCTGACTCTCACTAGGCCTCTTCTTTCTAGACAAGGGTCCAATCTCAGCCTGATTCTCTATCATCAGCTGTTCAATTCTAATCGAAGCAGCCCTCAACTCCATGAAAGTACCCAGGTCTGACCATGCCAACCTTGTTCTGATCTCCATATTAATTCCATTCTCAAACCTCCTACACTTGTCTTCTTCTGTAGGGATCAAAGCAGTAGCATAATCCATCAACTCATTAAATCGAATCTCATATTTAGCCACTAACATCCTACCCTGCTTCAAACTTAGAAATTCTTCCATCTTCCTATCCAAGTAGATCTTGGGCATATAGTTCTGCTTAAAGATCCTCAGGAAATCTTCCCACTTTAATTGGCAAGGCCCAGTGGTACTACCAGGGACAATCTTCCACCACTGATAAGCTGGGCCCTGCAGTAAGGACACTGCATAATCGAACCTTTCATCAGGCTCACAATCCATCTGATCAAATACCCTCTCTGTGCTTTCCAACCATCCCTCAGCTTCAGCAGGGTCTGTGCTGTCATAGAAGACCACAGCTCCCTGTTTTCGTAGCCTATCATACCTCCTCTCCCTTCTCTCGGGAACTCTAGTAGGCATCTCCTCAGATCGAGGTATCGAGGACTCTCTACTGGCTCCTACCGATCTTTGGTCAACTGGTTGATCAACTTGTTCACCTAAAACGGATGACCTATAACAAACAATAAATTTCAATCATTTTACTACACTTCTCACAATATTTCATGCTTAATGTTCTATATGTCCCAAAAGATGCCAACCATGCTCTGATGCCACCTATGTGTAGCACCCCCTTACTGCAGGGTACACATCGGGACACCCGAAGGTCATTCCTGCACATATCCTACGATAAGGGTGAGCTACTATCAAACACTACATAAACTTTACATGGCATCAAATCGTTATTCAATATAAGG
This sequence comes from Erythroxylum rotundifolium, assembly GCA_027563915.1. Taxonomy (NCBI): domain Eukaryota; kingdom Viridiplantae; phylum Streptophyta; class Magnoliopsida; order Malpighiales; family Erythroxylaceae; genus Erythroxylum; species Erythroxylum rotundifolium. The sequence goes on from JAOSBO010000006.1 coordinate 32,135,002, forward strand.
CATCATAAGGAAACCACAATAATTTAAAACCTAACCTTTTCCTCATTTCATTTCACAACTTGAAAGTTTACATTGTCTTTCAAACACTTACAATATATACATCATTAACCTAGAACCAAAGTACTATATGAATCAGGAAAATTTACAAGTCTATCTAAGCCATCCAAAAATCCTAGCTGACCGACCTTTGAGCCATGACTTCTCTTGCCAAAATTACGTAGAGTCTCTCACTCGATAGAATCGTCTCTCAGTCCTAAACAGACAACATTGCAATTTTGGTAAGTTTTGTGAATTCAATGAGGTAACCATCATCAATGGTTCACTCAATTCATGCATCACATTATTACACATATCATATATCACATGAGATCACATACACTTAACAAACCATGTCACATTGTACCTTTAAGACTTATAATCACATTTATCATGCATCAGCAATGCATATGAGACTCATATTCTTTCTTATTGTTGTGATCGAGTGCCTCTCACAGACTTATACAGATATTGGCTCATAGGGCTCAATCAGACAGAATCATAGAGCATAGTTTTATGTGTCAAATAAGAAAAATCACGGAGTAAAGCTCTACGTGGAAGCGCTTCATAAAGGCAACTCAAGTCACAAAGCCTTTATCTGAGCATGCACTTTATGAAATGCAACAGTTTCTGCATACCTCATATATCACAATCTTATAAGAATGTTCAGACAGAATTTTAGAGTCATCAGACCTACGTTCGGCATTCAACTGATGTTGAGAATCAAATGACAATTTTATATCAAATGAACATTTACTTCATCTCATTCACATACAAGTAGCACTTCAATATCTCAATCCAATATCACAGTCATCGAACCTTCATGTCTGGAATCAACACTCAAGCCACAATCCTACAGTCTTTTTAAACAGAATTTAAACAACCAGAAATTAAGTTAGACTGTCTAGGTTACTCACAAGTTACTCCTGAAGCTAATGCCTGGAAGTGCCAGCAATGTCAGGAAGTTGACGTTCCAACTGTTCCTTTATAATAAAATAATACACATATATATCACAATATGTGCAAGTATGCGTGATCATAATGCACATATATAGAATGGATTATGTACAATGCATTTTCATGACAATCCCCGGGTATCCTTCCATCTAGGTTATCAAAACCACAGTCAAATATCGAACCTCACTTAACTAGAATTGTTCGTAAGGTTTATATCTCAACAAACCATCTGAATCAAGTTTCAAAACCTAAAGAGTCATTTCAAATTTCTCTCTAAACTCTGACTTTTGAATCTACTATTCACGTTAAATCAAAGAGTGCAATTGATATTATTTGGTCCTATAAGCGAAAGGTAGACAAAACTGAAGCAGACGAATATTCAAAACATAGACAATGGCAAAAGATAGATGGAAGCAAAAGGCAGAAGATACGCCAAAGACAAATGAAGTGTCTAAAGCCAGACAGAATCTCAAAGGTAGACGAAAGACAGACGGTAACAAAACATAGACGAAAATAAAACATAAACGGAAGCGAAATGTAGACAGAAGCAAAAGACAGACCAAATGCCAAAAAAGCAGACGATGAGAGGTCAAAGCAGACGATAGAAGTCAAAGCAGATGATAGAAGTCAAAGCAGATGATAGAATTCAAAGCAGACAGTAGAGCAGACAATAGAAGTTAAACACAGATGATTCTAAAAGCAGACGATGCATAAATGAAAAGGCAGACGAATTGACGAAAGACAGGCGATATGTCAATGCTCCTGAACATCTCTAAGTCTTCGTCAACTCTCATATAAACACCTAAGTTTTCATACATGCTTAGTGAAGAAACAAAGAATATTACCTTTCCATATCTAACTCTCCAACTAATCTTATACATTATTTTATTTCTATTTCAACTCCAAGATTCATTTCCACAACACCTGATCCCTAATAATCCATCTAAACCCAAATAACACCATATCTCCAAGTTCCCATCCTTTTAACACAGTGTGTAAGAACAATTATCTGAGAATGCATGTTCATGTAGATGACAACAACTCATCAAATTTATTTCAAAATCTCTAATTCTAAAGAATTTATTCACTACCTTCTTGTTGGAAAACTCCAAGGTCTTCAACTATCCCCAAATCCTTAATTGCATGCAAACTCTCGTACTCCTTTATGAATACAATCAACTTTTGGTTTTTCTTAGGGCAGAAGAAACGCTTGAGTAATGGAAATGGTGAGGGTTATGAAGAATCAGAGTTAACTCTCGAAAGGAGTTTAATGGAAAACTCTGTGTATGGGAAGAAATTTGGAAAAGATTATCCTAAGGAAAGAACTTAAGAAAAGTACCAACCCCTCTTTAACTCTCGAATTACTCAAATTTCTGACACATCATAAAAGCAACTTGGCACTTGTCATCTTCCTAAAGTCTAGGTTCTGACTTAGTTTCTTTTGAACTAACTCCCTTCAGCTCTGATCTTTACAATCTAACTATCTCCAACTCCTCATTTAATTTCTTCTCTTCTTATTTTTGTTTTCAATAATACTCTATAAATTACAAAATAAATCCTAAGTTCACCCAAATTCATAAATCTCACAATTCAATCCAATTATAACCAGAATTATTCATAAATGCATATATAATTAATTTCATGTGCAGAACAAATATCACTATTCATGTATAGGTGAATACCATACTATGCATGAATATATATAAATGCCTTTCTTAAGTTCCGATTAATCATTCATATTTACTATTCTAACCTTCCCATAAGTAATGGGATGTTACAGAAATTATCCCGATGATAGTGAGATAGCCAGTTACATAATGCTAGCTACTATGTCACTGGAATTGCAAATGCAACATAAAGCTATGGATGCTCATACCATAGGTTGTCATCTGAGGGAGCAATTTGATGAGAGAGTAATAGGTGTAATTTGCATCATATTTTAGGATTTAACTTGTTAAGTGTTAACTTGAGTGCTTAGGGTGTATTTAGGTTATGATTTTGTTAATTTATGTGTTAAAGTATTTTTTATGGGTTAGTATAAGTCTTTGGGCTTAAATGTTATGTTTTTGAGTTACGTTAATGTATTTGTTAGTGTTTCAGAGTCAATGTCAAAGAATGGAGAAGCTTCAAAGAATTTTTAGCCAAAACTCGTGGCACCATAGGCCATGATTGTGACAAAAAGATGTGAGCCATTACACCCCCGGCCCTAACCATGCCACTTGAACCACGATTATGACAGAAAGGTCTGATCTAGGCTACGATCGTGGAACTTGGGTGACGATTGTGATAAAGAGGGGTAGATGCTGGCCACGATCGTCACCCTGCATCGGACAGACACAAAAATAGGTGAAAACATCAAAATTTGAGGGACTTTTCGAACCGTTTTGACATTGAATAAACCCTAGGGCTGCCAAGGTATTTAAAGAACATGAAGAATATGGAGGGGAAGCTTTTTGAATTAGCCAAATTTTGAAAACTAGAGAGCTTATCGAGAGATTGAGGAAGGAGACGAAGGAAGAGAAACACAGAGAAGAAGCTTGATGCGAAGTATTTCCCAGAACAGGAGGTTTCCCATTGTCATCGCCTCCATTATTCCGTTTCAAACATATTTTTCAGTTATTTTAATTTTATTGATGTATAAAATTGAGATAGTTGTTGAGAATAGGTTATGTTGAATGCTGAGTTTTTGTCTACACTCATCTTTAAGATTTTGTCTTTGATATTAACAAAATTTGATTTATTGTGTTTTATTGAGTTATTTGTGATTCAATTTCTATTCTTAATAATTCGATAACAAACCAAGAGGTTTAACTGAGTGAATATCATCAAATTGGGCTAACAAGAGTTAGGTAGTTTGATAGATAAACATTTGAATCAAACTGTTAAATTTTTGTAGCAAGAGATCGTGCATAGGTTTTCGATAGGTTTTTGGACAATTTCAGAACTAATTTAGGTTTTTGGTAAACTGCGAATCAAGAGATTTTCCATAATTTAAATTAGGGATTATACATTAGGGTTAAAGATTATAATTCAAGAAAGAGTAATCCATCCTAGGACTGTCTAAACCCAATAATTAAATAATCTCATAAACAATTAGGTTTCGTTAAGGTTGAATAAAACCCTCTCTCTTAATTGGTAGTCTTAGGTTGATTCTTGATTGGGTTATGCAAATTACTATCTTGTTTATATTTCTAAAATTTAATTATTGGGATTGATTGCTTGATTGACTAATTTTTTTCTTTAGTTATTTATTTTGGATTATTGCAATTTAGTTCAGCCTTACGATTAGATTAACCGTCCTCGTGGGATCAATATCATAGGTACTATGTGAATGACTCGTGCGACTACAGTATTATCGAGGTTGCAAATATTAAAATTTAGCATACGTAAACATGTGATCAAGTTTTTTGTGTCGTTGCCAGGGAGGCAATTAGTTTAGTTCTTTAGTCTAAGGCTTTTCACTATCGTTTGCTTTTAATTAAATTTAAAAAAACTGAAGGAGTTTGGGGCATAAAGTAGAGACACATCAAGTCATCTTAGAGTGAGAATGAGACATATGAAGAGTTTAATGCTAGGAATAGATAAAAAGAATAATCATGGAGGATGTATATTATAGTAAGAAAGGGACATTTGTGGAATTCAATTTGGGTTAGGGAAATCATGATCCTTATATGAACTTATACATTTCAAGGTGGCGGAATCACTCAGATTTCTATTGCTCTAACAATGTAGGAACTCATTTAGGACGTCAAGACCTATTAGGACTTCAGTAAGATGAATTGAGTTCATGGGATTCCAAATTGGACAAAATAATAGATAAGCTAAAATACATGGAAGAGAATCAGAAGAGACTAGAAAAGCAATTTGATTAAGTAACAAAAGATCATGCTACTTCTATTCATAACCTGGAGTTTCAAGTAAGACAGCATTCCTATGAATTTTATAAGAGAAGTGTGGAAGACTCTTCGAGAAATATGCAATTACATTAATGAGAGCAATATGAGGCTATTTCAATTAAGAACAGGGAAGAGCTAGAAGAACTAGTGGAGCACCAAGTTGAACCCCACTTTATTGAAGACCAAGAGATGAAGAAAAAAGGATATAAGAACAGAATGCTAATCCTCCCTTTTATTCACCAGTGCTTAATATACCATATGTGAACATCAAAAAATCTTGGATTGATGATGCTCAAGAGACATCCAACATGAATGATATATTTAAGAATTCAAACGTTATTAGCTCATTTAGGATAATTGATGTGTTTGAATCTCTCTGAAGAACAAAAGAATGAAGAACATATGAAAACAACCATCGAGTTTGAAGAAATTATGAAAGTCTTTGTTCGTGAAGTGGAAGAAGCAGAGGAGATGAAGATGATTAAGGAAGAAAGAGAGCAACTCACCTTCATACAAGACAAAATGTTTGATTCAATGGAAGATTCAGGGAGTTTTGTTATTCCCTATTATGTTGACAGTTTATTTGAAAAAAGGACATTATTAAGCTTACTTGGTTTCCATAATGTTATCCATATTGTCCTATTGATTATTTTATAATTTGTAGCTTACTTATAAGCTACAAAATGAGATTGAACGACAAGTGTGGAAGCAAGCTACTTATAATTTATCCTAGCTGAGTTTCCAAGGATAGAGCATCGAATTACAAACGTTACAAGAAGCGTTGCATAGGAGGCAACCCATAGGAAAATTACTTTCTTTGATTGTTTCTCTTAGAACATTTGAATTACATAGTTAGGATTATTTTTGTGTTCAAATAAAATCAAGAAGGAATAAGGATTTGGAGTAAAGTGGATGATTTATCAAACCATAAAAGGAGAGGTGAAAAGAGACATAAAGAATTAAGAAGTGAAATTGAAAAAATTGAAAAAAGAACAAAGGAAGAAAAATCAAGAAGTGGTGGAAAGTCGTAGGCCACAATCGTTGACTAGACAAAACAAGGGAGGATGCACTTTAAAGGGAAATTTTTACCATCTTACCCTTTTAACCACCTATATATTCAGTTCTAACTTTATTTTGACATTCACTTTCATTTTCACTTTATCTCTCTAAAATTCAAGCCTACAAACGCTCTCATATCCCTCTAAAAATTTCAAACCTCCAAAATTCTTCCAAATTCTACTCAATTCCAAAAAATTATGCCGCACATTTAACAATCCGCTCGAAGGGAGCAAGCCGGATGAAATCAAGTTGGGGGACGTGGGAGAAAAAACCGTGCAACAAATTTTGGAGCACCCTTCACAATCTACATTGAGGAAGAAGGTATCCGTTTCCGATCTCTAAATGCTAGATAGATAGTAGTTCCCAGATACTTTGATTTTGAAATACTCTATAGGCTAAAGCTGCATGAGAGAGTAGAAAAATTTAGCTGAAAGAATCCAATAGGCCCAATTTTTACGATTCCAATTTCCTGTCTATCAGGAGCTCACCTTGGAATTCTTCACCTCACTGACCTATGACCCTAAGAAGTCCAAGGAATTGTGGTTTAGGTTGAAAGGAAGAGCTTATGAATTGAATGTAGAAATCATGTGCGATATGTATGGATTCCCTAAATCCTCCATCATCGATCAGCATGATGATTTTTATCCTTCTCAATATTGAAATGAACTCACTGGAATTAAGTGATTTCATGCCAAGAATGCTCATCACAATATAATTAGGTCCCACGAACACTTGTTACTACTCAAATTCATGTGTTAGTTGCTTTTTGTCAAAATAGAATCCAATAAGTGTTCTATAAAGGAACTATTTATAGTATGGTGCGTGAACCATAGCATTACAATGTGTACATCCACACGTGTGCTGAATGCCACTGTTGCGACTCCACAATCTAGGTAAGGGGTACCTAGTATCTGCCATTACTGAATATTATGGCATGGATCATAGTGGGTTCAGTGTCTACTTACTAGACTTCCTAAACCATCACCATTTATGACGGGTTAAAATCCTTACGTCCCACAACATGGAACTTAGGGATATCAGCTAGAAGACCATGTGAAGATTAGGGCCAGTCAGGCAAGCTCGAGTTCAGCGCTGACTCAACAAGAGGAATCCACCAGTGAAGAATCCAATGAAGAAGAAGAGGAAGAACAAGGTTGGAGGAATGTTCTGGATGCAATCTCTAACACCAAAAAGACGCTTGCGAAGAACACCAGAACTATGAGGGAAATGGCACGGACACAATGACGTCAGAGCATGATATCCGACAGATCCATTGGTATTTCAAGGCTTAGGACATTCAATTGTCACCTACGACACCATCACCACCTCCATCTCCATGAGATTTTTGTCTAACCCAATTTATTTTTCAAATTAGCCTTCAGTTCTTCTTGTCTTTTATGTGCTTGTTTGTTCCTTCTCATATTAAGGATAATATGTTGTTCAAAAGTGGGGAGGGGTTAGGTGTTTTGTTTTTATGTGATTTTGGATATTGTATGATAGTGTTAGGTTGCATTTTTTAAATTGTTTGAATGTGTCAATGGCTTAGATGGATTGAAATTTATTTAATTTTGAATGTAGTGTATTAGGTTGTGAATAATCATTAGCTTGAAAAATTAATGAATTGGGTTTCTTTGGATAAATATACAATTTAATTATGATTTAATATACGTTTAGCACCCTCTAGATTGTCACATTCATTCATAATTTAAGGCTTTTCAAACTTAAGTAGCTTAACTAGTATTTTTCATGGAAACAAGTGGCTAAAAACAACAAGGTAGATAAAATTAAAAAAAAAGTATGTTTTGGTTAAATAAATCATTATTCCGATGACCTTCAGGTTATGAATAGAGTTAGTAGCTAGTTGAAAACATGATAATAATCGAGTAACTGGATTAACACACATCTTAAATGTGTGCCTCCATGCCAAAAAGTTATAATGATGTTTCAACCAAGCTACTTAATAAATGTGACTTAGTCGAATAACCGAATCGACATTCATTACCAATGTTTACCCCTACGTAAAATGACTAAGTCGATGTTCAATAAAATAAAATGAAACAAAATTTTTTGTTCTCAGAATAAACCTACTGGGCTTGTAATAAGCTTGAATTTTCATGAAAATACACTTAGGAATAGTTATAAAGTATGAAGTACCAAAGAATTATTAATGTGTGTGTGTAATTGAAAAGGGTAAATAAATTAATACTTGGATTTCAATTAAGTTATTTATTTAGTTCGAAGCCCCTAGACACAGATTTTGCATGTTAATGATTTGAATTAACTTGAATGATTGTGTTCAAGATTAAATTTATTTTAAGAAGTTAAGGCCATTGCCTGAGTATTGCATTGTGTGTTGTGTGTTTGTTATGTGTTTATTGTTTAGTTTGCTTGAGAACAAGTAAATGTTTAAGTGCAGGGTTGTTAATAGGTGTGATTTGCATCATGTTTTAGGATTTAATTTTTCATGTATTAAGTGTTAAATTGAGTGTTTAGTGTGTATTTAGGGTAGAATTTTGTTAATTTATGTGTTTAAGTGTTTTTTATGGATTATTATAAGTCTTTAAGCTTAAATGTTATGTTTTTGAGATACCTTGATGTGTTTGTTAGTGTTTCAGGGCCAATGTCGAAGAACGGAGAAGCTTTAAAGACTTTAATGCCAAAACTACGGCCTACGATCGTGGCACCATAGGCTGTGATTGTGACAGAAAGATGTGAGTCACTACACCTCAAGCCATAACCGTGGCACTTGAGCCATGATCGTGATAGAGAGGTTTGATCCAGGCACAATCGTGGCACTTAGGCCACGATATTGATAGAAAGGGGTAGATGCTGGCCATGATCATGACAGGCAGAGCCATAATCGTCGTCTGTATCGAGTAGACACGAAAACAAGTGAAAATGTCAAATTTTGAGGTATTTTTTGGACCATTTCAACCGTAAATTTTGGATAAGATAGAAGGTGTGGAAAAAGCTCATATGAGGTTTGAGAGTAAATTCAAGCAAGTAACCAAGAATTATGCCTCATCCATACACAATCTAGAAGTCCAAGTGGGGCAGCTCGTGAAGGCAATGTCTACTCTACATACTGGAACTCTTCTAAGCAACACCGAGTCAATCCTAATGGAGCATATCATGGTTATAAGTTAGAATCTGGACAAGGAATTGGAAAAGGTAGGGGATAAAGGAGAAGGTTAAGTGGTTAAAGAAGACCTTCCAAGTGAGAACATGAGCAAGTAAGTTAAAGTAACCCAACGGATATTTCCCCACCAATTTTTTGCTCAGAAGAAATTATATGCAAAGAGGGAAGCAGAGAAGTTAAAAGAGATTGAGCAAAACAAGATTGAGAACATGACAGAACTAGTACAATCGAAACTTAAATTACAGGAGTCTGTCAAGAATAAGGTTCAGGCACAACCACTAGAAATTAACCCTACCATAGCTACGAAGAAAGATGATCCAGGGGACTTTTTCACGCCCTATAGTATCAAGAAGATCATTACAAACAAGGCATTCGCGAATTTAGGCGCAAGCATAAATATGATGCCTTACACTTTCAATCTTAAATTGGGGTTATAAGAGCTAGTGCCCACTAAGTTTTTGGTTAAGACAGCCAATAGAACTTCACATAAGCCGATGGGAATCATATAAGACATGCCGGTAAAGGCTAGTAAATTTATCTTTCCCACATATTTCTATATTTTGGACATTAGCAAAGATGAGGATACCCCGATAATTCTTGGACGACCGTTCTTGGCCACTGTGTGCTCAATTATTGATGTGGATGGGTGCGAATTAACTTTCCGACTAGGAAAGGAAAAATTGACTTTCAAGGTGACCGCTAGAGAGTACGAAGCCCCTTCATCTCCAATGGATCCTAAAGAACCCGAACTTTAAGGAGAATGGGAGGATATTGAGAACTTGGGTAATGCTTTCCAAAAGAAACACTCGAGAAGGAGAAAGAGAGGCAAGGAAAATTGCAAGGACAGTGGTAACTGTTGGAGTTATGTAAATATAGTGCCCTAGAAAGCAAGTTTATTTACATTTACCTTAATCTTGTTCAGTTATAGTTTTGTAATGTAAATATTTATTATTAATAAAATAAAAGATTTTGGTTTTAATGAGCATTATATATCTAGTCATAAGGTACAAAGATCCTTTTGTAAGTAATATACATATACATAGAGATGCATATGGAACATGTATATTATTAGAATCTAAATTAATGGACTCATAGTTGAATAATCAAGTTGGTTGCTTGATTATGGTTTAGACTATAGTGTTGCAATTTATCTCTCTGTAAGTAAAGGAGTTTACTTTAAGGGAATGATGAGTTTCATATCATGATAGTAGTTGACTATCGATATTGGCATTATTGAATGAATTTGGAATCAAGTATGATTTCAAGAATAAAGTGGGTTGTTACTTTAATCTTAAAATATACAACTTAAGCATTCGCTTATTATGAACCACAATCGTGATGAGTGGTGAACCCGTATGTGTTTCATTATAATTCTTGATATGATCGGAATGGATTTTTATAGAGTATTAATCTAATGTCTGCTTGTTGGAATTATTAATTGGAATATTTATCAGGGAACATTCAATCAAATAAAGAGTTTATAGTGATACCATCACTTCTAGATGATTTAAGGAGATTTGGTGATTAAACTGGTGCCAGTAGTTTGATAAACTAGCTACCCATCAAGCTTTAACACTAAGATAAGATCTTATGTGTTAATCACCATATAAAGTAAAACAGGAGTTCTAGAAGGAAAAACCAACATAAGGGTAAAATAGTAATTTTACCCTTTGTTATGCAGATGGCTATAATAAGGTTCTAAATAGGGTTTGCAATTTGAAATAAAATATGTGTTCTCATAATATTTAATAGTTCAAGAGTTCAACTAATTGTCTTTAGTGAAATGACATTTAGTTAATAAGCTAGAATTAATTCTAATGAGATTAAAT
>JAOSBO010000006.1:32188526-32219083 GCA_027563915.1 Erythroxylum rotundifolium
TATTCTTTGGGATGCATTGTCTGGTGATGAGCACCTCCACCTCTTTGCCAATATCAAAGGTCTGCCCCCAGATTCAACCAATTCGGTAGGTACCAGATGCAACTATTATTAGAATCCTTAGTGCCTTTTCTTACAACCAGCTTAAGGTTAACCATCGTCTGCACAAATGTATTTGGTTGTTATAATAATTTGGATGTGTTTTGTATCTGCCATTTGTTGACTCCCTGAAAATAGAACTACTTTTTAACAATGTTTTTCTTGGAATATTGTAGGTTTCTGAGGAGTTACTAGCAAAGGTGAGACTCACTGAGTCTGCCAAAATTAGAACCAGGAGCTATAGTGGAGGAATGAAGCGTCGCCTCAGTGTTGCAATAGCTCTCATTGGCGACCCAAAATTAGTCATTCTGGATGAACCGGTATCGAGATCAGAATTGATTCAAATTTGTTGTTAATTTGAACTAACAACACTTTTTTGTCTAAATCTTCTTTTCTCCTTTCAGACAACAGGTATGGATCCAATATCAAGAAGGCATGTCTGGGATATAATACAAAGTGCAAAGAATGGTCGTGCCATTGTTTTAACAACACATTCAATGGAAGAAGCCGATATTCTAAGTGATCGCATTGGAATCATGGCCAAGGGTAGGCTTAGGTGCATAGGAACATCAATCAGGTTGAAATCAAGATTTGGTACTGGTTTTATTGCTAATATCAGCTTTTCTGAAACCACTGGTGGAAACACTCCCTCATATATCCCTGAAGAACTCCCAATTGACCGTGAGCCTGTGAAGAAATTCTTTAAGGATGTATGTCGAGTAAACTACACAATGGAATTTGTTATTTATCATATGGAGCTTTAGTTTTTAATTTGGTTTATAATGACAGCGTTTGGATGTAATTCCTGCTGAGGAGACCAGATCTTTCCTGACTTTTGTCATTCCTCATGATAAAGAGAGGCTTTTAACGGTAAGAGTTGCTTAAATTCTTGCTTTGTTTCAAATCTCCATTTTGATTAATTATGACACCTTAAAGACTACGTTCACAGTAGCAGAGGTAAACTATACTGGTAGATGGTAGGTAGTTAGCTGGATTAAATCCATGTCGACAGCCATTTCATTGTGGCATTTTTTTTATGTCCCGCTGCTTCAACAGCAATTCTTTACGGAACTCGAGGACAGACAAAACGAGTTCGGGATATCTGATATCCAACTTGGCCTAGCGACTCTTGAGGAAGTTTTCTTGAATATTGCAAAACAGGCTGAGCTGGAAAATGCTACAGCTGAGGGGCGTTTAGTTACACTGACCCTAACATCTGGAGCCTCAGTACAGGTAACGATAGTGGAAGACTTTCTATGGAATGTTGTCAACAGGGAAATGTCTATGGTCATGAAATTGACTATCCTGCATCTTTTTGGTTTCTATTTACATGCAGATACCCGTAGGGGCTCAGTTTGTGGGCGTCCCAGGAACAGAAACTGCAGAGAATCCTAGAGGCATTATGGTTGAAGTATACTGGGAGCAAGATGATACTGGTACGCTTTGCATTTCTGGGCATTCTGCAGAAATGCCTATACCCCCCAATGCTCAGACACTTGTTTCTGCGGCTCCACCTTCCAACACAAACATTTTGGGGAGGCGAGCTCCAGTTCATGGGATGGTGATCGAACTTAATCAGATTCATAGGACCGGTTCTTCTCAACGCATAATCACTTTCTAAACTCTTGACCCTGCTTTTTCATATTTTCTCACACAACATTAGTAGTCAGTCACATTAGTATTAACGTTTATATCCAGGATACAAGGCTTATTAGGATTTTATATGTATACTGTTGCTACATTATCTATAGAATGGAAAGGTCGGCATTTATGATGGAAAGACAGAAATTGAGCATATAGAGTTATGTAATGGATTTATTTGGTCAAATTAAACTGTCGAGTAATAGCTCTCATAGTTCTGATGCCCATGGATTCGTTGATGATAGCTCTCATAGTTCTGATGCCCACGGATTCGTTGATGATGTAATAATTCATTCTGCAGGGAAAACCGAGTTGACCAGCCTCCCTCGAGTCTTGACACCCATTTTATCGCAACCCCCTGTTAAGAGTTAACCTACATGTCCTTCAAGATTGTTACAACTCAATTCACAAGGACTGATGCTATGCCTGTGTAGTGTTCATAGATATAAGCTCCTAAGTGAGTCATAACACTCAAGCTCTAGATAGTTCAGACGTAGTCGTGGTTATCTAAGTGAATGTAGTACTGACCGGCATGCGGCCAAGTAAATTTAGTTGTAAGACCAGACTTGCATCAGGACAGTCCGGACAAAGTGCAGAAGAATGGTGAATTCCTTTATAAAAACCACAAACCATGTCATAACCAGGCACAGTATAGAATTCTGTGTACAACTGCAGCAACATGACGAAAATTCTAAATTCTAAGTCCTATGATGTACATGCACTCACAATTCATTCAACAGGGGAAAAGACGGACGCTCCTCAAAATATAGATTATATTCCACTTATACAAACATAAAACTTTGACACCAGAATAACGGATAGCAACAGCCATGAAATCAGAACTTCTTATTCCGATCCCTCAAAACCGAATGTTGGGATATATTACCTCCTCCATTCCACCTGGGTTCCTTTTGCTGTGAAGTTAAAACAGCCAAGAATTTGTTACATTCTGACGATGAGAAGGGAAAACAATCTATAACTTTGTAATGCCGTAATAAGAGTTTCTAGACTTGAAAACAGCATATGATCAGAATATAAGTAGTCTAGGTTTGTCCGAACATCCAAGACTCAAGGAAAATAAGGTCGAAGCCAATAGAAGTTCAATTTTATTTAGCACATATTAAACAAGTCACCGAGGAAAATAGCTTCAAAAGAAAACATATTCAATAAATGAAATGATTTGGTTCAAATAAAATATGAAGTTCATCACAAAGGTGAACCGCACTTGAAGAATTTCTGTTAGAAGACACGGTAACTATTTGGAATTATAAGTTTGATTCTTACTGTTCCCGTCTCTTGAAGACAATGATGACTTGTCACCTTTATTCGCCAGTTTGGTACTTGCATTGAGTGCTCTTTGTGTCCTTGGTGACTGGGAACTAGCTTTGCCGTTAGCTGGAGATGGTAGAGAATGACGCCGGGTAATGTTGTTTTTCTCAACCCCATTTTGACTAAGCTTTGGGGAACCTTGTGCTCTCAGTTTAGCTTTCACAGATTCAGTAGCTGCCATATAGCTAGGGATCACTGGACTGCTATGTGGCCAATTCTCTACATGCTCTTGCTTTGTTTGACTAGAACCTTTCCTCCCAGATTTGTTACATTCATGACTGGCTGGGTCCTCTGTAGCACCTAACTCTCGATTTGTCAAGGGAGTACTCACATCAATGCTATCAGTCTCCACTTCAGGCTTTGACACAACAAAAACGTCCTCAGTAAGCGGTAATTCTGATTTCTCATTCAATTCGACAGGCTCTGCAGCTGTTGGTACATCTCGCAAATCAGAAGATATCAAGATTGGCTTGTTTTCTACCAAATCTGGTTGTTTGCTGGTCATGAATATTGTTTCTTTCTTCATCTTCTCAACTGAATTATTGATGAGCTGCCCCAACATATTATCACCTGCAGTGCCCAATGCCTTTTCTGGGATTTGCTTTGGATCTTCAACTTCAACCTCTGATGGCTTAGAGTTGTCTATGACAGGGTTGTGGACCTTTCTCAGGTTACGTTTTACTTTTTCAAGTTCATTTTGTGGATTTGCCTCCATTGCTTCAACTGGTAGATTTGGGACCTTCCTGAAATGACGCTTAGGTTTCTCAAATTCAACGGTTGCCTGTACCAAGGTATTATCGACAGTTGCAGCAGGAACCCTTCGGACACTGCGCTTTGGCCGACAATTTTCAGAATCCACAATTTGTCCATTAGCGTGCTTCCTCAGAGTTTTTGTCTGTGGAACTTTCTTAGGTTGTGGAACTGGTTTCCAAAACTTGGTTGCTGACCAGCGCCCTAACCAGCTAGGGACTGAATTTGGTTCCACAGAATCATAATCCAAACACAAAGGCATCATGGTAGGTGATGATACAAGGATCTGGAGAAACAAAACCAGAAGATAAAGACGGAAAAAGTTGGAATATGCGATTACTTATTGATAATCTGACTAATAGGAAAATGAAATAGCTTTTCAACATCATTACATGTGTTGATCATGATGAAAGGGCATATATGCATATGGAAACCATGTTAGTTAGCATAGTATGAGACGCAGGGGTAGAAATTATTTCTCTTGAACGCTGTATTCCACTGTCGTGATATACACAACTAGCATGAATTTTTGATTCACGAAACTCAAAATATGACAGGCTAAGCTTCCTCTTGATTTGTGTCTTGCATTTTCCATGTTCCTTTATTCAAGGCTAAATTTTTGCACAAAAGTTCATCCACAATTTTTATGGGATATTTGACCACTCGATGCTTGGAGATTTCAAAACCTTCCTTAGGCTTTAGCATGAGCAGATTACCATTGCATGACATAGGCAAAGTACAATTTTATAATTCAGTAACTTACTTTGTGGATGAAAGCATTCCTTGATATCTTGGACATCCGGACAGACAGGGTAACTCCATTAGAATCTGCTACTTTGCCACCCTGATGACAAAAATAAAAAGAAGGGAAATACCAATTGGTAAGAAAAGTGAAAGAAATCAATTAGTTTAACTTGTGGTCAATACACTAACAATGACAGGCCCTTATCCTAAAATGAATAGGCGGACTACCCGGCACCCCAAGGGGGCCCTCCAGTCAATATCTGATCCAGCTAGAAAGTTCCTGCGGGGCTAACCTATTGCCCTTTTTACCAAAAAGCCTTAACTTAACCCATGCAAAACTTTCCACTTTTATGGGGCTCCAACTGGGTTAGGTAACTTACTCTACTCAAGCGTAAAGGGAGCCTACGAGAATAAACAAAGTATCTATGCCAAAACCAAACTACCTTTATGATAAGAAAAAAAGTGTGCAAAATACCCTATTGTGTCATATCGACCTACCATAGGCTATAAGCAATTTTACATTGAGATCAAGTAAGAGAAATCAATGGGCGGAATCTAAATGGAGGTATTTGGCTACCTTCCTCTCTCTTTTTCATGCAAAATCCTATAAACTTTTCACTTTATTGGCTTAAATTACTCTCTCCCCCTGCTAAAATGTGATGACTTCTCTTGATGAGTAATTGACAATTGGTGCAGTGCTTTGAGAAATTACCAGAGGCTTTACTTGGCTGCACTTCTTTTCAATTTCTTGCCCAATCTCTGAGGTCCTAATTTTTATTCCCCGAGCGAGTGCCTGCAACTTGACAATTCCCAGCATGCAGCACAAGGTTGCAACGGCTTGTCTCCTAACCAGATGGCCTCGGATAAGTGCTTGTAGCCTAATTATGCCTTTAAGGGCCTTGAATGCCCGGCGAGCCTTCACATAATGAAGTTAGATCAGTGTGGAAGCTCCAAATGATAACTTTCATACAGCTTAGCATCAACAAAATTCCTACGATTTGACGCACTTCTAGATTTATGTCATACATGCAGCCCTTGCATGAGATATCTAATGAACTGTGAAAGGAGTACTATTTCGAATAAAAGAAGATTACCAAGTAACCCCTAAATGCAGCTTGTGCAAGTGTTGCGGCTTTCTCCTGTTTTGACTTTTCAGCATCTGAAAGTGGATCATGAGACCCACATCCATTGGAGTTTGTATTATGATTTCCTGGTAACAAAATTTCCCCATCATGTGATAAGTTTGTGTTTTCATTGTTCTCCGGCTCTATATGACTGTAATTGGAGGTTGCATGTGAGACCACAGGAGGAATTAAAGACAGATTAGCATCTGACACTTTTGCAACAACCACCTCTTTCTCACTTCCAAATTTCTGCAGAAGTCATTCATTAAAAACCAGAATACCATAGGGGGTGACTTACATATCCTCGGTTGAATGTCAACTATCATGTAGGCAAGTCTTCGTGAAATAATAGCCCAAAAAGTAGAACAAGAAAATAACAGACAATATTGAGCACAATCAAATTTGAATTTTAGAGGTCTTGCTGCCATTTGAACAAGAGTTTGGTCGTAAGGAACTCATTCCAAAAATTATCTCAAGGGAAACAATAACTCCCCATTACTACTATCCTAAAACCACAACCTCACAAAGAATTTTCCAATTGGTTCCAGACACTACATGAGTTGAACAATATGCCATGGATACAATCATGAACTCCCGATTTTGGCATTCATTAATATATCAATTTCCTATAATCATCAGACATTCCTTTGTTGCAAAGCACACCATTACCTGCTTCCCTTTTGCAGAATTAGATTTCGAAGACTTCTTTCCAAAAAGGACATTCTTGATCCATTTCGCCGGTGATTTTCCCATAGCTGAAGAAGAAAGAACAGTAACCAGTCAGTGTCGAAACCAAGTGCCTGCATCATTCAATAACTTGGCAGTTCCCTAAAACCATATCCCTAAAGAAAAGTGCTGCAAATTTCAGATCAAGATGCAATGTCCAAGCCTTTCACAGCCACTTGATCATTCAAATACGGAGAACAGCATAAATCATGACAAAAATTCTCCCGCAAAGATGCACCAAGTTTGGAAGGTCACAACCCACACTGTAAAATTGACGCCAAATAACAAAAGCCATCTACAAGCCATTGCATCAAACGATCAAGAAATCACATTAAATACAATTCAAGCAAACAGGGGAAGGGATCCATAACATGCTAGAAAATTCCCAAATTCTCGACCAAACCCACAGTTCTTGAAGTAAATTGTAGCAAACCCAAATTAACTAGTAAAAGCTCACTCCATAGTCCACACTTAATTGCCATTAAATAATTACCAATAGCACAGCAGTGAAACAAATAACCCTAAAAAGGAATCATTTGGAGAAAGAATAAGTAATAAAGATAGTTCCGAAAACCAAAGATCTGGTAGAATTGCTAAGAACAAATTACAAGAAAGAGAGTGCTGCAAAAGCAAGCATAAACTAATAGCAAAATGAAGCTCCATTTTCAATAGATCTGTGACTTACCTGACAAATGTTGAACCTACAAGACTCAAATCTACCAATCCTACATCAAAAAGGATAACAAAAACTAAGAAAACAATGTCCCTATTATGAGAGTAATATAAAGCTAACAAATTTATATAAAAATAAGAGTATATCAAAATAGAGAGCGAGCGAGAGGAAGTACCATGAGTAACCAAAAGCTTGGAAACGAAGGAAATATGATCTAAAGCTTACTTCTTCTACTCTGTACTTTACCCGCTCTATACTGACAGAACTGCTATATTTCATTGAAAATAAAGTTTTTAATGGTTTATAATAATATCAATCGTAAATAAATATGATATTTATTTGAAAAGTACATAAATATTTATAATATAATATAAAATTATTTATTATTTTACATTCTATTTTAAATCTTCTACTTTTGTTGAAATATAAGATAAAATTCTTATTTTATTATAAAATTTTCTTAATAGTATATTATAAAACGATCCATTAAACATTCGTCAAATAAGCAAAATCAGTACTGGCATTTGGAAATTTTGCATGGATAAATTAACCGCTATTATCTCCTGCGCTCGTGCTCGTTCTAATATTGTACATCTAATTGGAATTATTCATGATGGCGTCCGATGCAAGCGCAGGTTGCTGAACAGTTACAGTGAGAGTGGTAGCAGGGGATGGTAATCCATGTAAAAATAAGAGGCGGTTGTGTGCGGAGAGAGCGCAGGAGGAGCGCAGCTTCTTTGTTCTGACGCATAATTACATACCTCAAGTACTTTTCTCAACCGCCATCCGTGGCGCGTGCAAAGTAGGGTATTTTAGGTGGATGGTGAGGTCCACCAAATATGAACTGGTTATTAAGTATTTGATCAATTAATTGGCATGGAGGGGACAACGGATGTGATGAACATATGATTACGAGGGAGTTCGATTAACAAGAAGCCAATCCATTGTAGCACCAAGTTCGGCTTGTAATTTCCGATTTCCTTTTTATTTTCCTTTTAAGTCAAATGCCAACTACTACACTACACTAATTAAAAAAATCAAAAGTTTATTTTTTTTATTTTTTGTTTTAAATAGAGTAAAAAAAATTTTGTTTAAATTTTTAGCTTTTATTTTTTTTAGTTTCTTCTTGTTCTAAAATTATGAAAACTATAAAATGTAGTTTTTGTTTTCTATTTTTTATAATTTGATTTACTATCAACTAAGCATAAATTATTTAATTATTCAATATATTAATTTTTAATAAGATTATGAATAATTTAATTTTATATTATATATTATATTAATTATTAATAAGAAATATGAATAATTTAATTTTACTTAATAATTTTATTTAATTTTATAAATAAATTAAATTTTATAATTATTAATTAATTTAATTATTTTTTCAAAGTATATAAATTTCATATAAGATTTAATTTAATAATTAAAATATATTTAAAATAAATATTAATTTATAAATAAAATTGAAAATTTAAATTATTTATTTTAATAAAATAATTTAATTTAATTAATAATCTATTAATAAATATTATATAAGAGATTAAAATAAATTTATTTAATTAAAAATAATTTATTTTTAAGTTTTATCTAATATATAATTATTATCTGTGATAAAAATATAAATACATTGACATTAACATCCAAACAAGTTTTTGTTTTTACTTGAAAGAAACAAAAACTGAAAATTGAAAAAGAAAATTGAAAACTATAACAAAAAAAATAAAAGTGGAACCAAATAACCCCTTAATATTTCAGTGCAAGTCTTACTAAAATGTGGGTTCGGAGAAGTCTAGTAATATGCACTCTTATCCCTATAAAAGTACCCTAATCCATACGTGCATTCTCTTGCTTCACTTTGTAAAAACCAAAATTATACCTCATTAAGATGGAATGTTGCAAATAACTACTACCTAAATGAGATAACTACTACAAAAACATAAGATAATTACTAAAAAAACAAACCAACTGACTTCCTAGCTAACTGCTACAATCAACTTATAATTGACATCTTTGTACATGTCTTCCCTAAGAATACATCTTCAATATCATTACTCTCCATGGGAAAAGAGCTTATCCTCAAGCTCAAACTTAGGATATCTATGAATCTCCTAGCCCTCCCTCATCCTCTTCTTTAAATTCAACTAATTTTACTCGTAAAACCTTCTTACATCTATATCTCCAAGAGAATGCTTCATCACAATTAAAGTAAAGCCTATTTGCCTTTTGTTCCTTGATACAATTAATAAATATTGTTATTTTGAGTTTTAATTCCCTTTTATTATGTGCAAATTTTAGTTCAATATAAGATATTTCATATTTGCTTATCTTTTGTATTCAAGTATTCTTTAACATCCTGAGTTAAGAGGAATGAAAGAACTATAAATAGAGATACAACGTGAGAAATAGAAGCAAACTAATAACACTGTTTCTAACAACTAAGAGTGTGCATGTTCAGTAACAGGTGCAAGTTCCAAAATTTAAATTTACAGTTAATTGGTTTATAGTTTTATGATTTGTAAATCCTATTTTGAATGAATATGAAGATGTAGGTTATGATTTTTTATGCCAACAAATAAAAACATGAGGATAGAATCAATAGAAAGTAGAGACATTTCAAAATTGGAGTTTAACTGTTAAATAGTTGTTAGCACCATTTGGTGACATTATTTTAGGGTCCAAAAATAAAAGAATGCATATAAATATGTATACATTTTATGGGTTTGGAATAATAGGCAACATGAACTCTTTTTGCTTCATTTTCTTTATTAGTCATGCTCTTCTTTTCTTCTAAAATGTCAATTGCAAACTAGGGATTCCGTGGCTAAGTTAATTTTTCTTGGTTGAAGGAAGCCAAGGCCTATGTATTACAAAATTATTAGATGATTGTTCTTCATTTGTAATTACTGTAATTATTCAACTATTAATTTATTCTTCTGTTGTAATTTATGTTTTATATCCATTATAATTGTTAACTAGGTGCATCTTGCTTGTTGATTATGATTAGTAATTGATAGATTAGACGTTGAATATTTCATTTTTCTAATCAATGTTGCAACTACAAATTCATTATGTATTGCATCAGAAATTGTGAAATCCTAGGAAGAATGATCATCTAAATTAACTGCAATCACAAGAACTTGTGTTGCCTAGTTTCATTAGTTTTTCTAATTATAAATGTTGTTGATCGATTAAATTTTAGAATTTTTCGAACATTGTTAAATAATAAGGTTAATTGGATTATATATTTTTTGTTAGCTAATCTTATGGAAAGATTGAAAATAAATTTCCTTGATAAATATTTGGATGAATAAACGGTGTGATTTTGAATTGATGACTATAGACTGAGTTTAGTTTCACTGATGATTCACTTTGGTTATTTACAAAATTTAATTTGTTAATTTTTGTTTAAAAATTTGTGCTATCATCAACGGTATAATTACTATTCCGTACTAGCTGGTATCTACTGTACCGGCTAGAAAACGTAACTGTATACATGTTTTTAGTACTGGCCTTCGATACCAGCCTATACCGTTAGTTTAAAAAAATGTAGGTACTATTTTGCAAATATGAAAAAAATAACCTAAAAACCGCCCTTGTGTGCCTCTACAAACCCGAACCCTTCTGCTTCTTTTGATTTTTTTTCACTATATATATATAGTCACCGACTCTCACTCACCTCCGTTCTTTCTCTCTTGTTCTCCTCTCCATCTCCAGTGATGTTGCTCCTTCTCTAGCGACTGTCATCTTCCTCCCAGATCCACGCCAGCATCATACCTTTTCAGCTCTCCTTGGCTCCTTCACGCGAAGTGCCAAACATGCCACCTTCTTCAACCTTCCTCCATGACGACCAATGCACCACATCATCACCACCATTGAACATTTGAACCTCCTCCACACTATTGTCATAATGGATGCTCTCCCCAAATCTAAACCCGACCTGTCACCCAAGCGATAAACCTGAAGCTATGAATTAGTTTTTGGGTGTGTTTTGACTTTTTTATTTTTTCCCTGCTTAATTGCATCTTTTATTGTATATCAGTTGGAACTTGGAAGTTGAAAGCTGGAATTAAATTTTGAATTGTATTTGTGATTTGCATGGGTTGGCTATTGGAGTTGAATGATTCACGATTTTATTTTGGTTTATTTCTAGTTTGGTTCATTGATTGTGATTGGCTTAACCGTTTAAGAGAAATTTATGTTAGGTTTTTTTATGAATGAAATGCACAGTATGTGATGTGAATCTGTGATGATGTTGATGATGTGAATTGATTCAATTAAAAGTTTGTAAGTTGAAACAACTTAAATTAAAACTTAAAACCAAGAATGCAAACTTGCAAAGAATTAAATAATTAATTGACATATTCTTAAAATTTGTGAAATGGTATTTCATTTTTAGTATTTGGGTATTGACTTTAGGTAAATAATTAATTGAGTGTAAAATTATGTTGTTGTAAATTAATAATAATTCGGTTGTAGTTAATGATAGTATTTGGGTATTGGCTTTAGATAAATAATTAATTGAGTATAAAATATGTTGAATTATTTGGTAATATATATGTGTGGGCTATCATGAATATTTATAATAGATAATGTGTAAAAGTAGTGATGTAAATGTGTCGAAAAGGAACTTTTTTTCAAATTGTGAACATGTTATAGGCTAAACTACAACCACTTAGACTATTCATGTCAATTAAAAATCGTAGAAGCAACTTATATATTTAAGAACCAAATATAGAATGGTGTATATAATATTATGGTTTATTATTTTACTTATTCTATTATTACTTTAGCCTACTTATTTCTTTATTTATTATGTATCTAGTTATTTTATCACATTTTTATTTATCTATTTATTTTCTAAAATTTTCTTGTCACATTTGCATAGCTTTTTTACGTTTTTAATCTTTTAACCTTATTTATTTATGTATTTATTGAAAATTTAGTTACATAGATTTTGATTCCTTTTTTCGTGCCAGTTTTACCTTTTTTCTGTAACCTGCATCATTCATATATTGTCTCATTCGCATGTGGGTCCACCGGAAACAGCCTCTCTACTGTGTAGGAGTAAGGTTGCGTACTACCGGACCTCCCTAGACCCTGCTTCATTGCGGAATTTCGGACTGGGTGATGATGATGATGATTATAAATGAAAAGAAGATTCAAAGCTTTAAATAAGAAAAAAAAACATTTCCAAAGAAGTTATATCCTTCGACTTGATCCTCATGTTATGAATATATCATTCAACTTTATCCTCTTGTTATGAATAGATGTGTATGAACAATTTTATAAGATATGTCATTCATTATTTGGTGATTATGTAAATCACACCCTTCAACTTGATCCTCATGTTTAAAGCTTTAAATTGAAATTGTTCGAAATTGTTGGAAATAAAAATTGTTTATATTTACTTTCTAATTGTTGGAAATGAAATTTGTTTATGTATGTTTTGTGTAATTATATATGTTGAATAATTGAATTGTTAGTTTTTGACTTATAGTGAATTATGTTTAATGAAAATGAATCATGTCTGATGTAATCATACAAAATGAATTATATTAAATAAGATAGGCATACGTATTATGTAATGAAATTATGTGTTATTTATTTTGATATATGCATTCATTTATTTTTATAGATAAATGGAAGGAAGTTCAAATACTTCTGATCAAACCACTTCATGAAGATATAATGATCTAGTTTGGGCTCATGCTGCATTAGACTCGATATGAGGAACCATATTATTGTACTAAGCATTTAAAAGGTGGAGGAATCACTCGATTAAAGAAACATTTAGCTAGGGTTAAAAGAGATGTGGAATTCTATAAAGAAGTAAGTCATAATGTAAAGTGGCAAATGAAAACATTACTTGAAGAATATCAATATGAGAAAGATAGAAGAGAAATGTTGAATTTTGAAATTGGTAGCGGAAGTTCATTTTTTGGCTTTCGTGGTGATTGTGAAAATGTTAAAGGTGATAGTGGTATTGATACTGGTAGTGTTCGATCAAAGGCTTAAGAAGAAGTACTTGGACTTAACGTGAGGAAGAGAAGAAGGTGGGTGATTAGTTTTTTACATCATGAACAACTCCTAGAGCCCAACATTCAATTCATAGTGTAATTTAAACAAGAGATTCGACTCACAATGTCGATATGACAGTATCTAAATGGTTGTATGATACAGGTTCATCATTCAATACCTCTTAGTTTTATTATTATCAACCTGTGATGGATGCAAAAGCCTCTTATGGTTTGGAATACAAAGATCCTTCGATTTATGACTTAAGAGGTAAACTTTTGAGTTGTTCTGTTTCTAAAATTATAAGTTATTTGGCAAAAAGAAGAGTAAATTGGACTACTTATGGATATTCAATCATGTGTGATGGTTGGACAAATTGGAGACAAGAGCTTATTATTATTATTTTGGTTTATTCTATAAATGACTCTATGTTTTTGAAATCTATTAACGTATCTGGCCTTATTAGGAATGCTGAGACTTTATTTGAGATATTTAATGAAGTTGTGAATGAAGTAGGGCTAGAAAACATTGTTCAGTTTATTACTAACAATGATTTCGCTTATAATGATGTAGGAAAAAGGTTGTAGAATAAATATAATTATTTTTTTTAACTCTTTGTGTTGCACATTGCATTGACCTAATGCTGGACAATATAGGAGATCATAGGTATTTTTCTATTATTGATGAGTCTATGAAGAAAGCTAAAAAGGTGACCAAGTTCATCTATAATCGTGCATGAATATTGAATTTAATAAGCAAGGAATTTATCAATGATAGAAATTTATGTTGTCCAACTGTGACAAGATTTGCAACAAATTTCTTATCACTTCAGCCTTTTGTTACGATGAAGAAAGAGTTAAGACAAATGTTTACAAGTGATAAATGAATTGCATCTCAGCATACTAGGTCTAATGTTGGAGTGGGGGTTTGTAAAATTATACTAGAAGATAGAGAATTTTAGTCTCAATGCTAATTTATTATTTGAGTTTGTGAGTCTTAGGTGAGGTCGCTTCGCTTGGTTAATAGCGAAGAAAAGCCAACAATTAGTTATTTTTTTGAAGTTATGAAGAGAGCGCCGAAAGCAATTATGGCTAATTTGAAACATAGGCCTTCTTTGTGTATACCATATCTTTCAATCACTAATGAAAGAAGTGAAAGACAACTTTCTTCTCTATTGTTTGAAGCTGGGGCATTTTTGAATCTTAGAGTCTATTTTAGACTATATTTTACTTAGCAAGTTGAAGTTAATAGAGGAATGCTTTTAACTATTAAATAATTATTGGTATTGACATTATGCAATATCTCTTAAGCTTACAAATGGAGCTTTATGTGTTATCTTATGGAGATTTTGGAATGTCGATTGCTATTCGACAAAGAGAAACTTTCTCTAGGTATTAGTTGTTTCATTTTCCTTATTTGTTGAAAATTAATTATCACTTTATTTTGTTTATAACGCTACTTTTGTTATCTTATGACTTACAGTTTCTTAGTAGGATCAATTCGAAAATGGTCTTCCAGAATTGAAAAGGTTTACAATTCAAATTTTAAGTCAATGTATGAGTGTAATAGGCTGTGAACGAAATTGGAGCAAATTTGAATTTATCCACTTCAAGAAAAGGAATATATTGGAGCATAAGAGGTTAAATGACTTGGTTTTTGTTCGTCACAATTTAAAGCTTGGGAAAGGTATGTTATTATCATTATTAATTTCAATATATTATCTTATAATTTTCTAATAATTAAAATTTATTGTTTACTAGGAGTCTTAATAGTACAAGTAGTTCAGCTGATCTAATTTCCATTGATAATATTGATTTTTTGGAAGATTGAGTTTCTAAAGAATCGAATTTAGTAGATGTCATTGACGTGAAAGATAATCTTCGATAGGAAAGCACTGACATATCATTTGGTGCATTAAATTTAAATGATAATTATGATGAAGCTCATCTCAATGATGAGGATTTTGTACCAAATGATAACTAGTGTCAGTGCAATTATATCACGTATCCTCCCGTAGACGATTGAGTTTTGTTCCAAGTTTTTTTCCTCTTCTTTTAATTTTACTTATATTTGATGTATATGTTAAATTCTATATATGTAATGCAATTGTAAATGTTTTCGTTTCAGGTTTAACTCTACTTGATTGTTTTCTCATTACGAACTCTTGTTGTAAATTGTAATGTTTTTAGAGTTAAGGATATTTATGGTTCTTTTTATTAGATGTTTTGATG
Source organism: Erythroxylum rotundifolium (assembly GCA_027563915.1). Lineage (NCBI taxonomy): Eukaryota > Viridiplantae > Streptophyta > Magnoliopsida > Malpighiales > Erythroxylaceae > Erythroxylum > Erythroxylum rotundifolium. Next base: position 32,203,856 of record JAOSBO010000006.1, read on the forward strand.
TAATTATTATTTATCATATGATGAAATTGTATTATTGTAATATTTTAATTACTTTGTATTATTCTTAATTTTATATTTGTATGACAATGATCGCCTTTTCTTCCTTATGAGAAGTTGAACTAAATAGGTTTTGTTTAAGGTGTCCTCTATTAATGTAGAATTTAGTATGGATCAGGGTATAATAAGGTTGACCCTTCTAGTTTAGTGTGGAGATCAGATAGTTGTTGAGGGTTAGTATGGCGAGTGCAGCTATGATGATAGTTTCTGATGATTCAGGCATTACGTTGTTGATGGTGTGTGGGATCATGTGAAAACTCAGAGGTGTAATTGATTGGAAGTGTAAGGCCGATCATGGTACAGTTTCTCCATCTTCTGTTAGTTTTCTTTATTTCTAAATTTCTGTAGGAGTGGGAAAGCATTCCATATCAATCACCGTCAAAAACGGTGGAAGTGTTAGGAGCGTTCCTTCACTGGCATTCACTGCCAGTGGGTTTCACACGATCGTCGACCCAAGTACTTGTTTACTCATTTTCATGAAAAGTCTACATTGATGTTGGATAGAAAAAGGTGCTCTCTTTGGTCTTTAAGTGGGAATACACTCACTAGTGGCTCCCAACCGTGTATAGAGGTAAGGGGTGGCAGTTTCAGCCTTCCTTGTAGTTACTTTTAGTACTTCATTTCTGCACGATATCTGTTTTTAGTTTGTAGTGTTGTTAAATTCTCTTTTTCATGTCCTTCGTGTGGTATGAATCTCGTGGTGTAGATATCAGTTGAGTTTTACAACTAGGATCAAATGCGTTCTTCCTTTTCTCATTTTTCCTGAATATTTTCCATAACTATCTTCTAGAAACCAAGACTGGGTATTTTGATTAATGAACAAGCTAGCTCGGGGTATAGTTCATGTTTTGTTTACAGCTTGTACAGGATCGTTGTACAGGACGGAGCTGCACAGTTTCTTGTAATGCATTAGTTAAGTGTTTTCTCCATTAGCCTTCTTGAACTTTCTGACAAGTTTGTTGCTGTCCACAAAAAGCCACCAGTCTTTTCCCATTGCGACCCCGTTGGTACCCCGCTCAGTTTTCTTACGTAACTTCCTTTATAAGACAAGGCCTTTAGTAATTTGTTTATAACGTGATAAATAAACATCTTCCAAAAGTCTCTCTCCTTAGACTCTCTCCTTACCTTACACAACAACCTTTTCACCTGCATGCCACTACAGTAAATTCTCAGTGGGCACTTAAGCTTTGACAAGTGTTGATATTTTTTTACAACTGCTTCCAATTGGACCACGACATCTTATTGCGCAGGATTGAACATATTATTTTTTTAGTGAGTTTCTATACATGTACTAATCAGTCATGCCTCTTGTTTTCATGTTGTTATTCCTTATGCATTACTGAGGTTCTCTTCGATTGGACTTTTCATGATAGTAACTATGGGAAAGTGTGGGGGCCATGAGCTAGGAGTGATGTCTTTTAATCGTGCAGATGGGATCCATGTAAGCGGTTCGGTGCGTGCAGTATGCAAAAATAAAAAAAAAAGGGACGACATACTGAGAATAGGCTCTTGGAACATTGGGACCCTCACGGGAAAGTCTTTAGAATTAGTAGAGATTTTAGACAAGTACATGATACAAATAGCTTGCATTCAGGAGACTAAGTGGTTGGGAGTTAAAGCAAAGAAGATAGGGAGATTCAAACTATAGTACTCGGAAAGTACGTGGAAATAGAATGAGCTAGGTATCCTAATGGTCAAGGAACTTATAAACCAAATGGTGGATATCACCAAGGTAAATTATAGGATTATGATGGCTAAAATTATTGTTAACAATGATGTTCTCAATGTAGTATGTACATATGCACCTCATGCTAGTTTAGACGAAGAACAAAAACGTCTATTCTAGGCGACGCTAGATGAAGTGCCTCGACAAATCCCTAATGCTAAGCAGGTTATCTTAGGAGGTGATTTTAATGTGCATATAGGGGTTGTTTCAGATGGATACAGGAACCCATGGGGGCTTCGAGTACAACACTAGAAACGAAAGTGGAAAGGTCATATTGGACAAGGCCATAGCGTTTGAGTTAGTGATAGCAAATTCCTTATTTAGAAAAATAAGACACACTTGGTGATGTTTAAGAGTAACATGACTAAGACGCAAATTGATCATTTCCTTGTAAGGAGGAGAGCCAGAGCATGGTGCAAGGATTGCAAAGTGCTTCCAACCTCATACTTATCAACCCAACATAAATTGTTTTTTTTAGACCTAGGAATTAAAGGATGGAGGATACATCAATTTATTAAGCAATGTAGTAAAATTAGATGGTAGAATCTAAAAGGGGACATGGTGGAACAATTTAGGACTCAAATTCGGTATAAAGCTGCATGGTCTGTGAGAGGGGATGTTAATCGGATGTGGGAAGGAGTAGCCCTCGTAGTGAGGGAAACCGCCACAAAACTCCTGGGAGTCTATAAAGGGCAGGGGCGGGCAAATGGAATCTTGGTGGTGATCGGAAGAGGTTCAAGGGATGGTAAAGGCAAAAAAGAGAGCGTATAAGGATCTATTAGCAAGTACAATAGAGGCGGAGCGGGAAACTAATAGGGTAAGGTACAAACTAGCAAAGAAGAAGGCAAAGAAGACAATTTAAGTGGCTAAAGGGGAAGCATACAAGACTATGCACAGGGATTTGAATACATACAAGGGAGCACAAAAAATTTTCAAGTTGGCATGAGATAGGGCACGTAAGATGAGGGATTTCAACCAGGTCTTTGTAAGTCAAGTATTCACAAGATGAGGGATTTCAACCAAGTCTTTGTAAGTCAAGTATTCACGAAGGCCCATGCCATCAAGAGTAGATGGTAGAGATACTTTGATGGCCTGTATAACGAAGGCATCTTGATCAGTATAGAATTAGGTGAACCCTCCGTGTCAGAGATTTTTCTTAACTGGTCTCATTGTAAAAGGGTCACAAGGGGAGAAATTACAACGATTTTGAGGGAGATGGGGAGTGGAAGGGTAGTAGGGCCAGATGAGATCCCCATAGAGGTTGGAAGTAAATAGGAGTTGTTAGTATTAAATGGTTAGTTTAGCTTTTTAATGTGATCCTAGAGTCAGTCAAAATGTCGGATGAATAAAGATTGAGTAGGTTTATCCCATTATATAAGGCCAAAGGGGACATTCAACATTGTCACAACTATAGAGGCATCAAAATAATAAGTCACACCATGAAATTGTGGAAGAAGGTAATTTAAAAGAAAGTCCAAAGAGTTGTTTCTATATCGGCCAACCAATTTAGATTTATGCTTGGTAAGTCCACAACAGAAGCAATACATCTACTCCATAGGCTAATGGAACGCTACAAGGAATGAAAATGGGATTTATATATAGTTTTTATTGATTAGGAGAAAGCATATGATAGGGTTCCTAGGGAAATATTATGGAGGTGTTTGAAGGCAAAGGGAATTCTTATGAGTTATATACGTATAATTAGAGATATGTATGAAGGAGCATTGACTAGCATAAGGACAATAGGAGGTGACACGGAAACGTTCTCTATTGGTATTGGACTACACCAAGGCTCTGGCTTAAGCCTTTTTCTGTTCGCATTAATGTTAGGTGAGCTTATCAAACATATTCAAGGAAAGGTACCTTGGTGTATATTATTTGCTAACGGTGTTATCCTGGTGGATGAGACCAAAGAGGGGGTCAATTTCAAGTTAGAATGTTGGAGAGAAACGTTAGAGTTGAAAGATTTTAGAATGAGCAAAAATAAGACGGAGTATTTAAAATGCAACTTTTCGGGAAGCCAGATGGGCCATGAGATGACAATAATAATTGGTACTGACGTCATACCATAAAAATCGAGCTTTAAATGTCTCGGGTCCATCATTTAAAGAGATGGTAATATCGATGCCGATATATTACATCGTATCATATTTGGATGGATCAAATGGCGAAGTGCATCAAGAGTCTTATGTGATAAAAAAAATTCCTTTAAAGCTTAAAGGGAAGTTTTATAGAATGGTGATTCGACCAACCATGTTATATAGGGCAGAAGGTTGGCCCACCAAACATAGACAAACAAGACAGTTATTGGTAGCAGAGATGGGTATGCTTTGGTAGATGTGTGACATTACTAGAAAAGATAAGGTCCGGAATTATGTGATGAGAGACAGACTACAGTTGGCTAGTATTGCTAACAAGCTAAGAGAGACTAAGCTTAGTTAGTTAGGGCATATGAGTAGGGCACTCTGATGCTCCGGTCCGACACTGTAAAAAAATAAACTTTAGTGACTACAAGAAGAGAAAAGGGGAGCCATACAAGAATTGGAGGGAAGTAATCAAGAAAGATATGACAGAGTTAGCCCTTACTGAGGAAGTGACCAAAAATAGAAAATTCTAGTGTGATTGGATAAGGGTAAAGGATACCCTTTAAAGTTCACCAAAACAATCGAGTAAGTTATTAGGAGTTGTTTACTTTAATGCTCGTATAACGTATTTACTGCGTCTAACCCAATGTCCAATCTGTCTTTTGTAGTTGCAAGTGGTCAAGTTGTTCTGTCATACTACTTAACTTTTTAGCACAAATGTACAAGGAAAGGCCTCGCAAGGCCCTCTGAAATCATAGGCTTGTCATGCTCGCAAGGTTTTTGAGTACGGACTCCTAGCCCAACTAGAGACAAGAAGAGTTGTACTTTACAACTTATAAGGTATTAGTAGATCTGGGCACCATATTAGGTATTAGCAGATCTAAGCATCATATCAAGTATATTATTTGGTTCTATTTTATTTTTCATTTACATATTTATTTTAATTTTATTTACTTAATCTTTTAGCATATCAGTTTTACTTATTTACTCTTTTAACCTAGCTACATCACTTTTTCATTCTCACATTTGCATATGGGTCTACCGAAAACAGCCTCTCTACTATGTAGGGGTAAGATTGCGTACTATCAAACCCCTTAGACCCCGCTTTGATGCGGGATTTCGGACTGGGTGTGATGATGATGATGGTTGCCTTTTTTCATGTTAATTATGGTTATTATTTATATGTTAAATATTTAAAAATTATTGTTATTTTGGGTTGATGTAAATTTATAAAGTATACAGTGTAACTGTACAATATACCAATGGACTATTTTGCAAAATTTAAAAAATTCAGGGATTATTTCATAAATTTAAAAAATTACCCGAAACTGTACTTGGTGTTGATCGATACTAATATAATGCCGTACTAGAACCCAATCTAGTACCAAGTCTAGTACGGTATTTACAACTTTATTAATAATATCCTATTTTGTTAATTAGTTTATTATATAATGACTAATATATTATAATTTCTTATAGGAATATCTCTATTCATATATACTATATTTGTTTTGATTATAGGATTTTATAATTTAATTTATGTGTAAATGACAACATTACCAAATTTTGGCATCTTTATTTTAGTTAGCTTCTTAAAAAAAAGGTGTATTTGTGTTTTTAGTATTGGATGCTTTCCTAAAATCTCCTTTGAGTGGCTAATGTTGCCTTATGATCCCTCCCTACAAGAGAACGGTTGTTCCTCCACTTCTTTCTACATATGTGGGCTAGATTTATAATAAGTCCTATGTTGTTTTATTCCTGTTATTTTTTTCTTCCAACCATAACTTTTTTATATTAACAATAGTGAAGAGACTAATATGTTATCATCTAGCCACAACCTTTTCATATTACCAATAGTGAAGAGACTAATATATTATCTTATAATGAGCTCTATGGGCCCTGGGCCAGTAAAGATTGAAACTCCTTTGATAATCCTCCACTATTCCTATTTGCTTTAAGTTAGCCAATTCACCTAAGGTTGAAGCTAATACGAGGAGAATCTTAAGTGGCATTGTTTTGTAAATTTCCCCAAAGCTACATATGCATCCTCTTACTTCCTTTGTAAAATCATGGTTGTGCCTTCCTATTAAGATTGATTGATGTTAGTCATACCTTCCATCCTTCACGTTTCAAAAAACTATTCACAGTTATGGATCCAAATTAATGGATAATCAATATCATTACATACAAGAAATTCTAATTTAAAATACTTAAGAATTGTATTCCTCATACTAGTTGAACACTTTTTCTCCCTTTTGGTCCTTATAAATGAAGTTATCGCTCCCTACCTTATTGATTTTATCGTGTCTCTTTAGCTCTTATAGAATCTCTTCACCTTGTGAGTTTAAGAACTTTGCATTGGACTATTGGTAGTCTCCTATCACAGACAACCTTCGCTTGATGTTTCTCATTACACATCTATTTAACTTAACCAGCCTACAGAATCATTTATGATGTTTAACTCTTAACATTAAAATAATATTTGGTGTAGGATCTAATCATAATAAAACTCAAAGGAAATCCTCTTTTCCCTTGTTAAAGTTCTTTCCTTTTATACGCCATATAGTTACTACTTAAAAAAACTCAACATGACAATCTTTTTGTTAATTATTTTTTAATAAAACTTATGATTATTTTTTTTACTCATTATAATACCCTTTAGATAGGCTAAATACATAGAGTTTATAAAAATGAAATATAGAATAGGACTATGCTAACTCTTTCTTTTACTAAAAATAAACTTTTGAAAATAATAAGCTTCTTAGATATGATAACTACTGCATAAATAAGTACTAAAAAAACACAAAATAACTTCCATAAAAACAAACCAATTAACTTCCTAATATATTGTTACCATCAGATCTTAACTGATCTTGTTGTATATTTCTTCCCGGATAATGCATCTTACATATCTTTGGAAACAACCTTTCTACTAGTTAGGGGTAAGGTTGTGTACTATTGGACCTTCCTAGATCTCATGTATTAATGAGATTCATACTAAGTGTTGTTGTTGTAATGCATATTACATATCAATTAGCCCTCATTTAAACTTTACAAGTTTCATATTAATTACCATGATAATTAAAAGGAATTGCTGAAATATATACCTAGTCCCTTAATGAGATCTTATTCCTTTTAGATGCCTTATTTTTTTTTAATGTTTTAATAGCCTACAGGAGAGGTTTCTAAATAAGTTTACAATTTTCAATTCAAGAGAGTAGTATCCTTTATAAAACAATTTTATAGACTCTAAAAGTCATTATAGACTTTGGTATATAACAAAATGTAATTAAGATCAAGATTACCTTGAACTCAAATATCAATTTATACACAAAATAATTGACATTTTTAGTGCTTTATAAGTAAGGTGTATCTAATAAGAATAGATAGTATGAAAGAAAGCAAATAAGAACATTATAAGATTTTAACGAGGCTTGACCAATTGGAATATTTATGTCATTGAGAGCTAAAGCAACTGATTTCATTATATTGGTTAATAACTCACTAGAAGAGTAGAAGTTTACATATTTTTCTGTATATATAGACCAGGTTTACACAAGTACATTGATTATGTAAATTCTAGTAGGTATAATTTAATATAATTTATTGCTTCTCAAATTCATCCTAACTTAAACTTGACTCTAATAAATCATAAAACCTTCAAAGTTTAAAATTAGCCAAAAATGCATTTCCAATAAGGTTATTTGACACTCATCTTTGTGTTTTTTTCCAAGAACACGACCACAACCTTTGACACACTTGTGTTCCAAGCTGTATAACTCATTATATTTTTCTAGAATACGAGCATATGCTCTAATATGCCTATATCCTAAGCCCTGCCCTCCCTGAGAAATCCTTTGTCATACTAATAGACTTATGTTATAACTATGTTTCAACCTATATCTTCACCTTTACATTATAAAAGAGAGTATGTCTTGACATATAGTTGCATGTCAAGCCGTGTTCACCTGAATACTTCTAAGAAACATTTCTATTCTTCTTAAAATACTCTAAAATTGTACACCCATGTATATGAGTTGTACAAAATAATAAAGTATCAAATATCTCAAATATTGAAACCTTTAACACAATATCCATGTATTTAGATAATAATAGGTAAAGAAAATTTTAATTTATCTTTATATATCCTCATTGTTAAAATTCAATTTATTACTTTTTTATATATAATTTAAAATTGTCTTCAACTATAATATATTTAACATTTGAAAATATGAATTATTGTTCTCTATAATCAATATTTAATTTGTATACTGCCACTAAAGAATATAACAATACTCTTACTAACCTTCTTGTATACATATGATACATCCATTTTCATCTTTTAAAAAAAACTTTAAATTCAGCATAAAAGCAAATTTTTAAGGTCGGCTATATGCAAATGTATTAAATAAAGCACTGGTTCTATTTAGATGTATTTCTTTGATATTGAACTATTTTAAATTCTACTTTACTCTAATTACTTATCTTAAAAATTGTTCTCCCTATAAGTAATATTAAATTAAATACTGTGTTTAATATGATTTGTAAGATTGTACTCAACTTTTTAGATATCTTTTAAGCTTTTATTATCTAATTTAGTTTTATACTTATTAGATCATATGAGTTTCAACTAAGAAACATATTTATAAAAACTCTTGAGAGTCTTATCATTTTTTGTCTTACATGGAATATTCCCAATTGGTTTGAATAGAACTATGAAAAGTAAGTTGTTGCATTAAAACATAGCAATAGTGAATGCAATAATACAAAACGCAATACCTCATGTTATAAGCAAATTTTCCTTACATATAATATATAACCTTATGGAATTTGGTTGTAGAGACATTTGATATAAAAACTTATTTCCTATATATAACAAAAGAAAATTAAAATTATCAAATCAATCTTATCAAAATATTTTGGCATTCTTGATAAACTAAAGAATTCGAACGTTTAGATATTTAGAGTACTCTATTTAATGCATATAATTATATTATATAAAGTTATCATTAAATTTAATGAAATTTAAGCAAGCATACCTTTTGAATTTTTTTAGCTATATAACCTTGTATTCTTATCACTTATGCTAAGTATAAGTTATTCTTAAACTAACACATACAAATAACTTGTACAAACTTGATATTTAACAACCTTTTTCTTATCATATCGTGCATATCATAATAATCTTGAATCCAAATTTAGTATCGAATTCTCAAAACATCAGTTTGCATTATATATGATCTCTAGCACCCTTATATTAGCAAGAAAATTCATGTAATTATTTTTCAATGCCAACTATTTTCATGTTGTAATAATTGTCTTTATTTGTATTCCTTATTTAAGCTTTTAATATGCTAAACTTAGTGAAACAATTCCCTTAATGTATTATACCTTTAAATTTTAATTTATGCAACTATTTATAATGTGCTATCATAAGGTTGTCATCTATTTTACATGTTTTAAAAGTTCATAAAATATTAGGCAATTGTAAAATTGTAACTACATTTTTTTAACTTATGTCATGTTGACACAACTCTCAATTTATCACCATGGTCCTTAAATTATTAGAAAAATTACTTAAAGATTTATTAGGTGATAACTTATTGACTAAATATATCTTATATATTATTCTTAATCATAATCTAAATTTAGATAATCATATATTTGCACATCTAAATTATAAAAATTTAGTTAAGAAAGAAACATTATTATAAGACTAAATATATTTAAACTAAGACGACCTTGAGTTTGTTAAAAGCTTAGCATTATACTAAAATTTGATTTATTCTTATAATAATAGAAGACAACAACCATATTTTAAACTATTATTTAATATTTTAAAAGAGATTAAATTTTCAAATAATCTCTTCAATCAAATAAAATACATAAAAATATCATATTATATTAATATGGAACCATTGGTCTCATTCAAAACTAATTAATAGGCTGGATCCAACTAATATTTCTAGGTTCAACGTGTCTTCTCCCCTAACCCGCCATCCTACAATTCAACCCTAAACGCAAGTCATACCTGAGACATTTGAATTAATAGGCACAGATGAGACAAAATTCTACCAAGTGTTTTTAAGTTACTGCCTCCTTGTCGTTTTGTAGTCTTGATCTAACAGTTTCGGGCAACTCTCACAAAGTTGTCATTTCACTTCACGTTCCTTTATCTAGACTAGGACCAATAACATACCTAGGATTGTCATTTGTTGGTGGAGAATTCCACCTCGCATCACTTAGAATCAATCTTTTAAAAATCAGACCGGTGACTAAATTAGAGAAGCAACTGTTCAATAGTCAATGGTTCAACCGAAATTCAACCGTGATCGAACCGGTAACTAATAAATATATAAATTTTTATTTTATATATTATTTATATAAGATAATTTTTAAACATATTATTTAATTATTTATCTAATTGTAAACTTAACTTAAACCTTCAAATTTTAAAATATACAAGTTTTCTTTTTAGTTCACTAACACAACACAAAATAAGATAATAAAACTCACTAGTCATATTTCATCAAAAAAATAAAATAAAGATTACTAATTATAATATTCATTCAAGTTGAAATCATCAAAATTAAGACATTTTAAATAAACCGGCCGGTTCTTTTTTTCACCGGTTCAGCGGTTTTTACCGGTCTAACCGTAAAATGAACGGTTCAATCACTCACAAAAAATACGGGCTAAATCAGACCGTTTCATGTTCCGATTCACCGATTTTTCGGTCCAACCGATCAATTCGGTCTGATTTTCAAAACACTGCTTAAAACACCTGCCAAATTCATTTACTTTGGAAGATGGAAAAACCAAAATTATAACAATAAATGAAACAACAAGGAAGCATGTACGTTTATTTTGAGGAAATAAGTCTCGAACCAAACACTTTCATCGCTACACTTCCATAGCTCGTACGCAGCACAGAAAGTGATATCTCAGCCCTAAACAGAGCATTAAGTTTAAGACCCATGTAAGCCCGATCCAATCCGACCAGATCCGACAACCGTTACTAAAAAGAGATGCTGCAGTTTCTTTTTCTCCCCCCAATTTCGAAATTTGAATTTCGAAAAACCGATGATTTCAGCAATGGGACCTTCACACCGACGGTAGAAGACCGTTGCTCTCCCACATTACCCATTTGCTCGAGTACAGTTTTACCTCCTACTTTCTCTGCATAATCCCCACGTTGAGATTCAGCCACGCGTCAGCCATCCAGAGCGAATAGAGGTGGTGGAGCTTGTGAAAAGCATCTGAGTTTCTTAAGGTGATTGGCCCGCTTAAACGATACACGTGTCAACATGGCAAGTAGTCATTGTATAAAAACCCACCACATTCTTTCACTTAAGCAATTAGCATCCAACTCCTAGGTTTGTTTTGTCGAAGCAAAAGCATTCTTAATCTCAACAATTATCGTTTGTTTGTTCGAGCGTTTGGTCGGATGGAAGAGACAGTGAACGAGCGGAAACCTACTCCTCTTCCCGGTACCAATTTTAATGTCTCTTTCTTTCAATTTACGTTCTGTTTTTTGTCTGGCTTTGATTGATGCTTTCTCCATCGGTGGAGTACAGGCAAATCCAAGTTGAGATATCCGCTGAGGTCGGCGGCGAAATCCAAGGAGGAGAAACCAACGTCGGCTGAATTGTCGACTTCCAAGCGGTAACTTCCTTTTCGGACGAAACTGATGAGTATATTTTGATATTTCGTTATTTTTAGTCAAAAAGAGGAGAGGGGTAGTTAGAACTTAGAAAGTGTGTGATGAGTGTTAAAACTGTTAGTAGGTCACTTTCTAGACAGGCATATATATCATTGATTTGCTGTGGTCTGGATTCACCCCTGAAAATGTCATGAAATATATGGTCTGAGTCAATTCTTTACAAACTGGACCGTTGGAGCCAAAAATTCATGTTCTGCACCTTTTGGCTTCGTCTGATTGGACAGAAATCATTTTCTTGATGCCCAATTATTGACACCCACTTCAATCTCAAGCAAATTAGCAATACTATACCTTTTTGCAATTTAAGAAGTTTGAAGCTTGCTTGGAAAATATATTTATTTTTGTATTTCCATGAGAGCTTTTGTATAGTTTTGTGTTTATGAACTATTTATGAGAATTGAACTATTTTGTGATGAAATTTGTGAAGAGGAAGGGTTGCAGGAGCTGTGAGTAAAAGTGTGAGTGTTCTTGATCTCTCTGGGAAGGAAAAATCTGCTAAGCCTCCCAGAAGGCTCTCTATTCCTTCTAAGTGTGTCCCCAGTCCGGTTACCAGACCAACTCTGAACATTACGCCAATACCAGAGGCTAGAATAAAGAGGACTAACAATGGTCAAAACAAAAATGAAACACCAGTTTCCAGTGTTTCCAGAACAGCTAGTCGAAATAGGCTCTCTTCAAGTGCGTATTGGCTGTCACAAATTAAACTCTCTGAGTCAGCTGCTAAGCACTTGCTTTCGCTTGGATTTTTCAAACTAGCCTTAGAAGCTGGATGTAAGGTACGCTTCATAGGCTATGTTAAAGGAGTTGAAATATGGCCAACTTTAATTGAAAAAAAAAGGATATCTGATGCTGCATAGCTATATATAAAATTTGACTTTTAGCATTCTTTGCGTTTACAATTCTCTTCAAACAGCCACTTGAACAATTGAGGAATGAGCTCAAGTCATATGTCCGACGCCATGAACTTGGCGAAGCAGGCGGAGTTATGGAATTATTTGAGAGATACAATATCGCAGATAGTCATGAACAGAACCAGGTCTCTCAGACCTGTTCTCAGGTGCATGAGGAGGTAACTCGTTCATCTGATGATGAAGTTCACAGCTCTTCTTCCGTAGCAGGTACCAGGAAACTGAGTCCCAGATCCTTGAATGCTAACGCTGCAAATGAGACTGGCCAGAAGCATGCTATTGCAACAAGAACAAGGACATCTTTGAACAAGACTCCTAATGTAAAATCCATTTCAGATAACGTGGTGAACAAGTCACAGAAGAAGCTCCAGAAACCAGCTAATCAAGAAACAGGAAAGCGAAAGGATAAAATTAAGAAGCCGGGAAAGAAATATGCAGCTGAAAATGGTAAGCCCTTTCATGAAAGCAACGCTTGTTTCAGTTAATGTGCGGGTAGAACTAATAATTTGGCTTTATTTATAGATTCTGTCAGCCCTTCAGCTGCCGGGACTGCAGCTGAAGAAAACAAAGAAAATGTGGTACAGTTCTGAACTTGAAATCAACTACATATGTGAGACATCAGTCAGGATTTGAGTAATAAGAACTATTCTTTTTGTTTTCTAGATTGCCCTGCCAACGGAAGAGATCAGCCAAACCGAAGGCTGAAATTTGGCGTGTGCTGCATTAAAATGCTGTAAACTTAATCTCTTATTATTCTTTGTTGATGGGTGGTGGTCTTCAGTGTTTTCTTAAAGTGGAGGCTTTTCCTTGTATAGAAGTATTAAGGTGAATTTGTTGTTTGTCTGCTGTGGGGACAAAGATGTTTTTTATTCATTCCCTTAGTATTTGGTATCTTACATGGGGCTTGCTTTGTCATATATGGTTTAATTACACATGTTGCAATACTAAATTTTATTGAAGCGTCACTTTGAAAAAGCTTGGTTTTGGGTTTAGGTTTAGATGCAGGAAAAGTTGATACTGGTGACAAGCGCAATTACACTTTCCAGGGACGCGTTGGCAAAGCTTGAAACAAGCTTTTTTTAGTTTCCATTGAACAAATATTTTAAAAACTAAAATTATTTCGTGAATTTAATAGTGAAAATTTTGAATTATTCGCAATTTAGTTTTTAAAACATTAGTTATATATAATTTTTCAAAAGTAAAGATATTTTTAATTATTTTTTAAAAATTTAATTATATTCAATTTTGACATTATAATATTAGTTGGATTTTTAAAATCCTGAACATTTTATCTACCTTTATAATTACAGTTTTGAGAGAATATATACTTGTATGGCTTATGTTTTTCTTTTTAATAATATTTTAAATCCAGTAGCATTTATAGTTTACTCGTAATAACATTTTAAGGTGATGCACAAAATCGTGCAAACGGTGAACGACAGTGGCATGGACCCTTAACCCCAAAAACCACGGAGACCACTGGGAAGGGCTTTATAATTAATTAATATTTCACTCGATAATAGCTAGTTGAAGCTTTTAATGCAAAATGGTACAAAAGTTTACATTACACATCCGAGTAAAGTAGCCCTGGCATTCCTCAATTGGCACTGATAGTTGATGAGGTCCCATTTGGACCTTAAAAGATTCCATCTGGTTCTGTCTGATTTTGATGAGGCTGGACGCTGTTATTTGGATCCATTCGATTGGTTGATTTGAGTACTGAAACACCTGCAAGACAATAATGTACATTGGGGGTTGACTGCCGGTAGGCCCCTCCAACGCTCAAGTTAGACTTTCTGGGAGAGTTTTGGCGGCTAGTGAATAAAGAATACTAGGTTTTTGAGAGTCGTACCTTTTTTATGATGAGGTCATGAATTTATATAGTTAATACCTGTAGGAATTAGGTCAACCATCAGTGATAGATGTTCAGTCCATTCGTCGTTCCAAGTCTGGGCTTGGGCCTAGCACGACCGACCCAACCATAACACCTCGAGTCTGATCAAGGAGAAGGGTCGAAGGAGTATACAAGGACTATGCAGGTCGTCTGTATAACAGCTCATGGTAGGCCCGATCGGTCGGATTTCAACGCTCAATGTATGTGTATGATAGTTCGTGTTAAGATCGATCGGCTGAATGTCAACCCCTAGCGAATGAGGGTATTAGGTTTAATCATTTCTGACGGCGCGTGTTCTCTGACAGATTTTCAAGATTTGAAATGAGGCGTCTCTTTAACCGCTGCATGAAACGAGGCGTCCTTTTAACTGCTGTGCAGCTGTCCTGGGTGTCCTTTCAACCGTCGCATCGCTTGGGGCACTTTATAACCCTAATTTGCGCGATTCAGATTTTGCCACACGTCTGACTCTGATCGACTCTGATTGATACGCCCGTTTAGTTGATCTTGGTTATAACTACTCGGGGTCGACGAATTTCCTTCACTTTCTTTCTCGCGTACTTAGTTTTGCATCTTTGTCTTCGCTTTCTCTCTTTGCAGACACCGGAATTCACCTTTTACCACCGTTTACATTTCCGACTTCATTTTTAAACTAGGTACGCCCTTCTTCCCTTCATCCTTTAAGTTATATTTTAGTAAATATGTCTTTGACTAGCCCTAGGAATAAAACTAGACTTAGAAGCGGAGCTAGCTCCCTCTCTCCTTCATCGCCTCCTCGCCAACCTTCACCACGGGCGTCTCCGGGCTTAAGTGAGGAAGTAAGCACGGTTCTGTGGGGG
>JAOSBO010000006.1:32219183-32231140 GCA_027563915.1 Erythroxylum rotundifolium
TTTATATAGTTAATACCTGTAGGAATTAGGTCAACCATCAGTGATAGATGTTCAGTCCATTCGCCGTTCTAAGTCTGAGCTTGGGCCTAGCACGACCGACCCAACCACCATCTTACGCTAGACATGCACGCATAGAAAGTTGGTGGTCATTAGTCTGCTGTCCAGCTCTGCTCAACGATTTCCCTAACTTTACGATTGTATTATCGCTTGCTTTCACTAAACAACCGAGCAGCTTCTGAATTAGCGGGAGAATTGGGGTTGGAGTCGCAGACCAACGACTGCAGCAATTGCATATATACGGTCAGAAAATCATGCAGTGAAACCCACTGTACATAAAATGTAATCGAAGTACTCTCAGCATTGATGCTCACCATCTTACAGTCACTAGAACTGTGGTGTTCTCATTGGGGAAAATTATGACCTAAAATGATCTCCATTGAAGTGAAGGCACAAGCCCACAGAAAGTTGTTGTAACCATTAGTACAAAGGTTGCATAAACTTATCTTGTACAATTTCTAAAAGGAAGCAGTAATATGACCTGACAGCAATCAATCCAATGCAGACTTGAACCTGAAATTTTTGGTTGATACAATATTGAAGCTATTCTTAATCTTCAACTTTCATGGCTACCTATATTCGAGATAATTATGTTTACTAATTCTGCGACAGTTTTAATTCTAGATGTTAAATAACTGTCCGATGCTTTTCGTTCGAGTGACCTATAGTATTTTTGCATTTTGATTAATCACTGTTTGTTAAAATTAGGTCATATGAATAGCTAGTTCTATCGTCTGACTACTCCAACCAAAATTCTGGGGGTTAAATGCCAAACAGTCTTATGAATAGCTAATTCTGACGCCTGACTACTCCAACCCAAATTCTAGGGGTTAAATGCTGTCCTTTACTTTTTTTCTTTCTTTGCTTCCCTTGTAAAGAAGAGATCCTAGCCTTAATAATGAAGTGGTTGAAGGCCTTCTCTAATAGATCAAAAGTTCGTGAAGATAAATGATATTTTACAGATAGGGATAAACTGACCATTCAGCTCCTTTATTCGATCAAGAAAAAACGAAATGGTCAGGATGTCAAAAACATTCATATGAGGAAAAAAGGAAAAGAGAACAGAAAAAAATTGCCAAAAGCTTACTTAGTATGGCAGTTCATCCAATTAAAAGCATTTAAACTCATTAGGAATCTCGGGGAAACTTTAATTTCAGATGTGGCATTACCCACACATTAATTGGTGGGAACAAAATCCTGTATAAGAGCAAAGATTATTTTTGCTGGGAACTCCCATATTCAAGATCTCTCCATCCCCCCACTTTTTTCTTCTCTAAATTGGTTTGCCCCCTGATAGTATGCATGTCTAAATGTGTAAGCATGGAACTTGTTCTAGCATACAGGATTTGAGAAATTATAAATATATGTCCCGCTAAATATGTTCGGCTGCTAACTCAACAGAATACGCAATGATGTCTATATCAAATAGTATATCATTTTAGCGTGCCTGTATAGACCTGAGTATAGCTGCTACATCATATATGGGGCTCCACTGATTTTGTAGAATATCCAAACAAATGCTTCCATCTGTATAGATTGCAGATTTCCAACACAAAAACTTAGCTGGAAATAACACTTGAAGCAATAATCAACAGAAAGTCCACACTAGATAACACTTTTCAGTCCAACTTACTATTTGGATGAAACATTCGAGAAACAAACTGTACAATTGGTGGTTTGTTAGAATAGTCCTCAGTAAACTAAAGAGTCAACTTGAACGTGCCTTAAAGGCTCCAAAGTATGATAAATTTGTTTCAGTCATAAGAAGAAACCGCAATAAAATATGTTGAAATCTGAACAAAAAAGATTCTAACCTGCAAATGTAAAGAAAAAACAATGGTAACATCAAATTAGAACCAATACTACAACATTGTGGTACTTTGCAAAACACTTTTTAATTGAAAACCCAGGCAATTCAGGAAGCAATGATATAGAATCATATAATATGTTAAAACTAGGACACTTCAATTCAACCAAAATTTGAGGGGAATTGTAGAAGGCTTCTTGTGCCCAAACATTATGTTGTGCTAAAAGTTTGCAAAGTATTATAGAGCCTCTAAGTCAGATGTCTAAACAAGCTTGAGCTTAACTAAAATTGACTTTTAAAAGTTTTCATATCCTTATTTTTCATCATTTATTCTGCATTATTTTAGATTACAAAAAGGAAATAGTTTTCTATGAAAGAAGATTACCAATAATTCACTGTTTAGATGTATGGGTGCACAAAACGACCACAATCCAATGGGTATTTTTTAATAAAAAATAACCAGAACGCTTTGACTAGAGTGGAGATAACGAGAAGCTTAAATCTTGGGACTAAGACACTCCAATCAACTGTGCTTTAATATGTATTCATCACATGATATGGTTCCTGCCCATTGTTTTCATCAATTTCAACTAGATAGAATATTTTTACAGGCAAGTGAGAAGGTAACAGGCTTCAAAGTTTGCAGGGAATCATATCCTCCTCTAAAATTGATCAATACTTAAAGTTGGTGATTCATGTTCAACAATAACAGATAACGAGTTGGGTAATCTGATTCTAAAAGCATATAGAAATTTGTGGATCAAAATTCATATATACAGTTGAATAAGAAGATAGAGAGAAACCAATCGTTTGAGATGTGAGGTAGAGCATAATTAGAACCCAATTAAGAAATGGCACAACCAAAACTGTGTGCCGCAAAATTCACTCTTATAAGTAAAAGCTGAAAGAATATCCATGATTTATTTGATCTAAAATTTCTTTACCGATGAAAAGGAATAGTATATTCCAGAAAGCAAATACAAAACAAGCATGCGCATATCCTAAGAGTGGAAGTCATGGTATAAGTGTTACTTACCCCCATCCCATGGAGTATTGTCAGGGCCACAATTCAGGTCGTCAAAGAAATCAGAAATGGTTTATCGATTGTTGGTAAACATGCACAAAATAAAGGAAAAAGAAACGAACGAAAGAGGGAACGTCGCACTTGCAGCTCAACTCACCAAAAAATCACAGCATTCCAGAGCAATATATTATTGTCTTGTGTTGCACCACTCATTCCTGCAGGTGGGTCGTGTTGCAATCTCTTAAAATCCCTAATCAATATCTTCCTAGCAGGAGTTGACATGGTTTAGCACCTACAGACCGCATGTTTTCAAGTTCTTAAGGTTAACTAAAGCTGGAAAAAACAATTATTTTTTAACAGCCCACAATGGGCGAAAACAAGATTAGGTGACAACCATGTCAAGGAAAATCTTAACTTCCGGGCCTAAAAGCCAGTATATTCCAAGAAAAGTAAACTTCGGAAAACACTCATTCAATTAACTTAAGATTGTCACGACATTGTCATTGGAAGCCTAAATGACATGAAGACCTTAATCTAAAAGTTATTGTTTTTCCAATTTAAATTCATCAGACACTGAAAAATAGCTGATATTGCACATCCATTTTGTCAACGTGCACAGTTATAATAATTAATCCAGCAATAAATTATCTACTAAAATGTCCACGAATGCAAATTAGCAAAAGTTTTACTTTCATTCCATACATTGTGATATCATCATTAATATTATATCCTTTGCACTTGCCACTTTATACCAAAAATAGAAAATAACCTCTTACCATATTAGCTACATCCCCTTGTTGAAGTCTGTAGCTACTCTAACTATCTATTTCATGCTATCTCCATAAACAAGCTAGTTGGATTTCTTTTTTAGCTTGCATCACCAATTGCTTTTGAGTGGTAGAGACTTGACATGACAACATCAATAATAATATTATTCTAGTAAAAATGTCACTGAAATTAAAGATCTAAAAGATTCAAAATTAGGACTTACAACGAATTAAAATTTGATAAACAAGTTTGGTCCTAATTTTCCTCTTTGGTTCCCTTGAACATCTCAAAGCACAATCCTTTCATCGTTTGTTATCAAGCATAGGCTAATTAGAAACTATATAAACGCAGAATTTATTGTGTTTCTTCAAATTATTAACTGACTCCATCCCTGTTGTCTCTTGAAGATGTAGACCTTGACGTAGATGAAGGTGCCAAGAATACCATATTTCCCTATTGAGAATTTGTCGAATAAGTCCTTTTGCTTAAGTAGCTTGTTGCATATGCATTGCCTTTAGGAGTTGTCGATCGAGTAGCTACCAGCCACTGGAAAGTGCTCACACTATTTCAACTTCTGTACAAACTTGTCCCAGTCCCCTGATTTCCTCCCTCAAAGGCGGCACCACTGTTGCCATCGCTACCAGTGCCAATGATAGACGTGAGAACAGCTTCTAAAGCAGATTGGAAAGCTGGATCACCCGTGATTGCCTTTGTTGCAGCAACTATGGTATCTGGTAACGACGGTTGCTGTGGTAGAGAAGACTGGTATTTTTGGATATATGACTGATAAAGGTTGTTATCTTCTTGAGTTCTTCCAAGGTTCGACATTCCAGGTCGGTTCCTTACGTAGGGTTGTGAATCACTACCATAGCCAGCAGGGAACATGTTACTCCATGGCATTGTTTGGTTAGTTTCACGGGAAGCAAAGTTGAGACTTGTTGAAGCAAATTCGGGGACTTGAGGATAGGTTGAAGAAAACCTAGTGAAAGGAGATGAGGAAGATGGTGTTGAAGTTAAGTCAAGAGTGATTGTTGGGTGGGAAGATGAAGAAGACAACGAAGGGTTGTTATACATGTGTAAAGGCTTCGACTTTAAGTTATCAGATAGATAGAACTTCAATCCATGGAGATCAACAGCAGTGGTAGGGTTGATGTTCGATGATGAGCCAGATAAGAGCATAGAAGCAGCTGCAGAAGTTGTGGAAGCCATCCCTCTTGCTGAAACAGGAAGTGGGTGGTTGTGTGTTCCTTCGTAAGTAGTGATTAATATGGACATATCCTCAACGTATCTTTGCACCTGGAACATCACAAACTAAGAAGTCGCAAGTGCAAGAATACTTACAAGCGAAGAATGATACATGCAAAGATATATTCCAATTCAACTTTCTTTTCATACCTTTGGTCTACTAGGTAATGCTCTGTATTAACTGCAATTACTGCAACGTTTAATCTTGAAAGTAACATTTGAGAATAATAAATTTTGTACCTGTTTCCTCACTGGACATGTTGGTCCAATAGTACACCTATAGTAAGCTCGAGGGCACGGGTTTCCTTTTGCAATCTTCTGTCCATATTTCCTCCATTGGCAACCATCATTCATCTATATATATAAATATATATATATAATCAAAAAGAGAATATTCACCAACAATGCCAAAACTGAAAAGCAGTTCTATTTAGGTAATCCTACTCCTGACAGGGCTACAAAAGCATAAATTCAGATACTAACAGTTAGACTGTCGCATCTAGCTTTCAAAGAAACTCTTGGTTTTTTGACAGGATTCTGTTGTTGGGCTTCGTTGTCTCCACTTCGAGCTATCTTCGAAGCTTTATTAAGCAAAATTTTTTCCTTAGATTCTTCCTTGGATTCTTTGAAACTGTTTATGGGGCTCTGTTTTTCATCTCCAGTTGTTTCAGAATCTGACATTTCGAGTTTGCAGTCTAGTCCAAGAGACAGACCGTCCTTGATAACATGATGATCTTTCCTTTTGCTGGAAGTTTCAACATTCTTTCCATCTTTATTGGGATCATTTGAAAAACCAAGTGTAAGTGAAACAAGCTCGGTTTCTTGATCAGTTGCTTGAAGATTATTCTCCGTTTCTCTGGGATTGTTTATTTCCTCTTGTTGAACAATGTCATGGAATTGCATTTGAAGGGTTCGATAATCTTTCATCATTTGATTTAAGTACGTTTTTAGTCGTAGATTTTCTAATCTCACTTCACCCATTTCAGCTCTAGCAGATTCAAGCTGAACATCCTGCACATATGTATCATAGAAAGTACAAATTTACTTTGCTAATGACTTGAAGATTAAAAATTGAAGGAAATGATTAAATAATAGGTCTGATAAAAAATGAAAAATAATATGAAAGTGTGGAGAAACTTTTAAGGTATGTTTGGTTGTACGTAAGATTTTTAATAGAATGGAATGTAATTGTTTATAACGGAATGAAGCGTAAGTAGATGTACTATTAGAAAATTGTTGTTTGGGGAGAATAGAAGGGTTCATAATATAATATGGTGAAATATTGTTTGGAAGAAGGGTTCATAATGTAATATAGTGAAATGTTGGTTATCATTTTATATTTCATTCTAAACCTCCCAAATCGGAGGTAACTTATTTTTACTGTTTATGATGAAATAAAATGTAATGGGAAACACTTTCATTGTATTTTATTTCATTATAAACCTTATCTCAATCAATAGAATAACATTATATGTCATTTCATTCCATTAATAACCATCTAACCAAAGATAGTTTTAGGGTTAGCTTGAGTGGACGAAAAGGTGGTTTTCCAATCTCATTCAACCAAAGTTAAATCCTAAAGGTGAGAAAATGGTGGAGTAGACATTTAGAATGGCAAAGTTCTCTCCTATTGTGTATTCTATTACTAACATCCATTTCTTTAAAAATAAGGAAAAATGGAAGAAAGAAAATATGAAGACTTTTTATTGAATGATGAAGCTTGTCAACATAAAAATGTAATTATAAATTCAATATGTAGTGTTGCTGGCAAAATTTCGTCTTTTACCTCAACAACTCCATGCGTTGTTTCATCATTCATTTATTCACATTATTAATCATGTTAGTTCATTTAAACTTGCTATTAAATAAATAACTAGGCTTTTCATAAGGCATTCATTATACTTTTAAAACGATACATCTCATATTACTTAAAATACACTAACTATAGTTGTACTCAAAATAAATGCAAGGTTGAAAGCTACAATGAAGAAATTATTAGTGACTACGTTTTATCCAATTTATTGATAAATATAAATGTTTTGTTGTTCCTAAAATGGTATAATTTTATTTTCATGGACATAATATGTTATCACAACGATTTCTTTTTTAAAGAGGGAAAATTAAAGTAAATTTCTTTTTAATTTAGTATAAACAAGTTTATCATTAATATACTTTAAAAAGGTTCTTTCTAGAACTTTTAATTTAAATTACAATAAATTATTAACATTAGTTTAACGAGTTGTATGAATTATTATTATTATCATTATTAACATATTCATCTAACTAAAGTTTAAATCATTTTTATTGAAAATCTATCAGAGGAGTTTATGAATAGTTTCTTAAAGTACTAGTATAATATTGAAAATTCTTTTTCATCCATAACAAATCATAACTAGAAGGTAAGAATCTAAATATATATTAGATTAGATTAGATTGGTTGCTGGTTATTATAATAATTATAATTAAATCTAACATGACGATGTTGTAAAAAGATTAATCATGTTCACAATTGTAAATAGTTGGGTGTTAATTATCAATTTTTCTCTAAAAAGAATTATATAGTTGCAAAATGATATTATAGTCAATTTATACAAATTCATCCCTCTAAATTAGGCTCACCTATATAATTCTGTATTCTTTTTCACCGTAATGTTATTCTTTTCTTTATAAGGTGATAAGCTCTCATAAAATAACTGAGTTTACATCTTGAACCTATATTTGAATATTAAGAACATCAATCCTATGTAAATAAGGGAACATGATTAGAATTAAAATTAGGTAAAATTAATTAATAGGTTAAACTTTGACATTGTCCTAAATTTTTCTCAAGGTTTTTTGTCGAGTCTTGTTTGTAAAGAAGATTAATATCCAATAGACTAAATCTTATATATATATTTTCGTGTCATCGAGATGGTTGGATCCATCAAATGCAGCAAAGCATGCTAGGAGCAAGGGTTATCGAATCAGATAAGTGCCACTATATGCCAAATTGTAAATTTCGTATGAACCATGCAAGATCGCAGTCAAGAAAAGCAATAGGACATGCTGTTTTCAAATATTTTCCGATCTCAGTAATGCCGGCATGCTTCTGATGTAGAACAAAAGAAAATCTTCTAACCTTTTCCTTTTGGCTTGAAGATGGTACTTTTGAATCAGGTTCCATGCTGAACATACCCTCCCGATCGGATTGCGCAGGTACCTGTTCAAGGGCCTTCTTAATATGTTATTAAAGGGTACAAGAAAAGAGATATAACAAGACCCTGTAAAGAAAAGGACTACATAAGTTTGCCTAGATGATTAGGGTTTTCCCAACTTCTCTCCGGTGCTTGCAAGACGTAGGGCAAAAATGTTGGAAGTGTGCATAAAAACAAAGTAACTAACCAATAGCTATCTACATAACCTCGTGAAGCCCGTTGTAGAGTCTTTAAGTCGCTGGTTGTCTAAGATAATGGTCAAGAATATCATACCAATAAAAAATTTGGACAACAAAAAGACTTGGAATTTTCACACATCCAAGTCGATTAAAGCGACTCTGCTGGGACCACAAAGATTGCCAAGTTCATGACTTTAAAGGTTTACGGTGGTCTTTCACTTTCGCGATCCAAAACTGTCAGTCTCGTGTATTACTCAAAATTATCTGCAGAGGTATTCATGTTGATATAGGGTCTCAAATGTATACAGGTCAATGCTTAGATGTAATCTTTTTATCCATTGCATAGAGCTCCTAGAACCACATAAATTGTGTTGACATGTCTTGATACAAGTAGATCTTGTAAATCATGCAATATTAAAATGTAAGACAAACCTTTTTCTCCAATTTGTTGCTTGTGACTCGGTCAATTTAGTTGTTTAGTGCGTCAATAATAACTTTATATTTAAATGTTTCAATTGCTAATGTTAAGAGGGATTTTTGGTGTCAACTTAAGATATTGGTTTATTTTCACCAAAAGTAGAATTTTTGTATATTTGTTTCTGCATATTTGCTTTTTTATTTTCATTTGTTCTAGCAAGTTTTGACTGGACCTATTAAATTGTGATATTATGGCATGCAAAAATATACTGATTGAGAAAGGTTCATTCAAAAGGTGGTTTTAATCCAATCAGAATGTCTACAATCTTAGAGGATAGGTATTGTTTTTTCCTTTTTTAATTAATTACCTGCTTTATTAAGCTCATATTCTTGTGTTCTGGAGAAGAAGATTTCAGATTACTTCCAACCTGAATTATATGCATATATGAAGAGATAAGTCAAACGATAATTTCTTCTACTATATATTTTATATAGAAAGGAATAAACATGGCATGGATCACGATCAATCGCCCCTGAGAAGCAATAACTTTTACGCTAAAGTCTTAACATAAAATTCAGAAAGAAAACACAGTATTATAAATTCTGAAAATAGTGTCATGGAAAGAAGAAGAAAGCTTTCTCCCTGCTCTTAATCTATGGAAAATATTTGAAACCTGCTGCCTATGCATTAAATTTTGTATTTAAAAAAAAACTTGACTCATATGAGCTCATACAAACACTAGACATGAAGATCACATAGCTGCAATACGTCATCAAGAAAACCTCAGAACCAGAATGAAGGGAGAGAAGCGTAACGTGCATCTTTGTGTATATGCAGTTCCTTTTGCTTACAAATCATAAAACTACAACAAACACGAAAACCAGAGATGTAGGTGAAGCTCAAAAAAAGAGTGTATATAACCTTATTAACAACAGTATCTTCTCTGCAACCACCTTCATGACCACCATAAGAATCAGCCGTCTTATCTTCTTCAACAACTCTATGATCAATTCTCTCCGTTAGATCCTCCATATAACCCTTTTGATGAATTGATCTCCTCTTCTCTTGCTTTCCCTTTTTACCATCTGAATGAGAACCTCAAGTGGTATATATACAGAAAACATCCAGTATGTTGACTTGCTTTAAAGAAACTCAAAACCTCACGGGCTTACGTAGGAAACGCATAAGCATCAAACATAAATGTCAACTCTCAAATCCAATTGCAGTAAAAAATAACAAAACATCTCTACAACTAATCTTTTATGCAACTTTTAGCGATAAACTAAGAGCCTGAAGAATTCAACGAAGACCATTATTAAGACAAGTTGTACACAGAGAGAGGTTCGAGCCATCCGAGATTCACGGGTCCCCGTACCCATCTTTTGAAGTTTCTTAATTACAGAAGTCAGGTTCATGATGTGGTCAAACTTTTGGATGTTCTATCGCCTGTAACCCTTTATGACTGGAGTTTGCTTTTTGTCTTTTTCGGCTGATGGGAAATAGGGTTTGCACTTTGTAGTGACTACTGTTAGGGTCAAAATGTGGCTAAAGAATGAATCCTATTGGTCATTGAAATAAATTTAACTTTACCCAATGAGCTGGGCAACAACACTGCACCGTTCAAGTGTACGACATTTCAACATCGTTGAATTTAATTAGTTTAATCGCCATTAGTTAGTATATAATTCGTCTTCCTAGAATATTGAACCCTTCGGTAGTTTCACATGCTAAGATGACGACCAATTCAATTGACCCTCCCCTTCAAATTTATTGTTCAGTCTCTATATGTGTGTTCTCGTGCTCCTTTTGCATTTCCCTTATGATAATGAAGGTCATATTGTTTTATGCATAAGAAAATTCAGTTACGCATGACGATGGTTTTAATGAGTTCATGTACGTGGTCGAACTTCCAAATTCGCATTTCTTCTAACATCAAATTAAAAAAAAAATGTTACTTGCCTTATAAGTAACTAATATTTTATAATCCAAATTCAATTCTTTAGTTTGTTCAACAGTTTGAACCTTTTCGTCCCATAGACTTGAAATTTAGTGGAAAAACAATTCAATGGATACATATAAAAATAGGGTTATTGGGATCTACACCTTTTTAACTTCCAAAGGATCCTTTACAATGTCAATGTGGCTACGGAACTCCACTGCAACAAATACTACATTGAGTGACGAAAATAAATGTCACTAAATAATAACATGTCATTGTAAATATTAATTTGCGATAAAAAAATTATTGCCTCAATTGTTACCGAATTCCGGTAGCAAAATAATAACCACAACGTTTCACTAAAATCGTCCACAAAACCTTTTTTCGGCATAAACAATTCGTTGGTAAAAAATATAATTGACGAGAACAAAGAAAGTCGTACATAGTATTTTGTGACGTTTCTATTTTATAGCTAAAAGTTTTTCCTACCAAACTGTAGTCGTAGGTAATTATTTTTAGTGACGATTTTTTTTTTGATAGTAGAATAGTTGTAGCTATTAATTGTTTGTTGTATGAAAATATTTTTAGAGACATTCCTGCAAACGCAGGTAAAAAGTTTTGTGACAAGTTAATTTTGGTAGCTAATAGTTTTTAGTGACGATTCTGTTTTTGTAGCAAAATAGTTTTTGCTACTAATTTGTGGTTGTAGCAAAATATTTTTAGGGACGTTCTTGTAAACGTAGGTAATAATTTTTTGTGACGATTTTATTTTGGTAGCTAATATTATTTAGTGACAAAATTTAATTATGAATTTAAATGTTATTATAATTGTTAAAAATTTTATTTTAGTTTATTACAAATTTTAAGACAGTTTGAAATGTAAAAGTGATTCATTTTATAATTAATGTTAGTGACATATTTTTTAAATAATAATAAACTGAAATAAAATAAACATATAAAATGGAATGCATTATGTACAAAAAAAAAATTTACGCATCATTTACAAACTAAGAGTCTTCATCTGAGTCATTACTATTAACATATACAGAACTTAGTAATTGTTTAACTATTTTTTGAAGCTTGTTGACTTCTTTAATATTACGATCTAACTTAGTCTTTAGTTGCTGGTTCTCCTCTTGAAGCGCCGTCACATATGCTGGTTGTGATGAAGATGTACCAACATGCTTAGGGTCACACCCAAGACCTTTAATATAGCCTGATCTTATACTAAGGACGTTGTTGCGAATGTCATCAATATTGGGCTCATTCCCTTCAGACAATGACGTTTGCAACAACTTCTACATCTTGTCCTATAATTTAAAGTAC
>JAOSBO010000006.1:32331695-32342475 GCA_027563915.1 Erythroxylum rotundifolium
GGAAAGCAGTGAACTGAGTTTTACCTGTTGGTTACGGGTTTACATTTTATTGTCGGTTTAAGTTTCAATTCTTATAACATTTATTTCTAAAACTACAATTTTCGAAAGAAATTGTTCGTTGTGAGTATCCTTAATATGAATTGTTAAAACAGAGAAGGATGTTGGGTAATGTTATAAAGTACTGAAAATTTCATTTTTAGGGGTACAACAGATATAATTTTACAAAATTTTGTAAGTTTTGAATTATATTTTATATTTTAATATTCACAAAATTAATCAGGTAATTAAAAGTTTTATTCCAATAACATTAATAGTAACGTTATTTGAAATTTGTCGAATGCTATAGAATGGATTATAACAAATTTATGGATTTCTTTGCCCTTGATTTATAAACATTCTCTGGCCAAACAATTATCAAAACAAATTAGTTCAAGAGGATAAAGACAAATTTAATTTTAGCATATATATATTATTTTTAATCATTGTGAGAAGTAATTAATTAGAGTAAGCATCGTCAATATCACGATGAACTAATAAGGAAACCAATTGTTCACTTGCAATTTAACGATTTGTCAACAAAGGATGTTTTTTTAAGTCCAATATCGTGTAAATACATGAAGTGAAGTCTTCCCTTTACGAACACTCCTTGCAAAACTTGTATCCCAAAAATTAAAGCAAGATTAGACAAAGGCCAGGTCGTTGGATCATAAGAATAGTTGGTGGGTATTCATAAATATCGCCACAACCAATGCAGCCCCACCCTTTTGTTGAGTCATGGGTGGAATAGAATTGTTACACCAAAATAGGGTCAGAACAAGACTAAAAATGTCCCAAGACAAGGGAAGCCTGAGCCGGCCCCTGCATTTTTGTATAAAAACCACAAGCAGGTATCTTTACTGGCAAAAGTTTCAACCTCATTGGGAGACTTCCAGGTTTGTAATCTTTCATTTCTCCCTTTCTTCATCTTCCCTATTGTTTGTTCTTCAAGAAACCTGTAATAGTAAGCCTCTAACCAGCACAATCTTCATCAACATCATTTGTCTTGGCATATCTTTTAGTTTTCTTCTTTGTATGTTTTGTTGTTTCCTTGCACAGTTATTGGCTAGATCATGTAGATAAAATCTATTTCCTTTTAGTTCCAAAGGAAAAGCATTCAAAAATCAGAAATCAGCTTTGGTTCCTTGTGATTTACAATTCATTATTAAAACTGACAGACTTGATTTAACTATAACAAACCATGTGCTGCATTTACAGGTTAAATATGGGAGAGACAGACGACAAACAGAAGGATGATCATGAGGTCGAAAAAAAGGACAAAGAGAAGGAGGAGAAGCACGACGACGCGGAGAATAAGAAGGGTGAAAATGGAGAAGAAAAAACAAAAGACAAGAAGAAGAAGAAAGACAAGGAATCTAAAGATAAGGAGGATCAGGAAGATGGTGGAAAAGAGAAGAAGAAAAAGAACCCTGAAGATAAGACAGACCCTGCTAAACTAAGGGCTAAGCTTGAAAAGATTGACTCCAAGATTCAGGCCATGAACCAGAAGAAAGAAGAAATCCTCAAGCTCCTCCAGGAAGCTGAGAGCAAAGCTACACAGACACAACGTAGTGGTTGATCCACTTATTTTCCAGGAAGCAAGAAATGATGGTTTCCAACTAGGATCACTAGTATAATACTACACATTTATTAGCACAATACAAGCATTGCATACCTACTCTATATAGCTGCACCACATCTGTGGCATCCGATCCGATTGAGCATTTAAGATGTAAGAGTTACATAATTAATGTAAATAAAAGATCCATGGTCGTTCCGGAATCAAATGACTTGGCGTTTTGAAGAAAGCAATTGATTTAACATACCAGCTATGACAACGACATTGCTGCTAATTCGATGAGTTAATGTAGGGAATGAAGCCTGGTCCGGGACCAATGCATCAATACGTATATCTTGAAGCAGAACTTGCATTGATCACGAACCAAACTTTATTCCAAACATCACAATCATCCTGCTTTTACCAAATTCTTCATCTCATCATTGAATTGTAATTCAGGTGGTACAGTTTCCCTCTCTACATCCCCATCACTCTAAAGGCTATACAAATGAAGGACCTTATTCACTAGCTTATATAGATGAACTATCTAAGATATCACTCGACGGGAATCATTTTTAGCCCAGGTTCTATGCATTCCAACATCAGTTTCTTCCTCGTCTTAATTGCCTGATTTGTGGGGAAAGTGACATTAATTGTATTAAACCAAAGGATTAACTTCTCTATGAAAGTACAGAGATTCATAGTCTGTGCATGTTTGATGTTCATTGAACACGAGACCAAATGAAATGATGTAGCACTAGTGTCACCTTGATTAGAAAAGAGATAATTAAGAGGATGAAAATATCAGAGGTTAAATGTTTAAGGTATTGAAGTTGGAATATTATTCATTAAAAGGTTGAAGTTACAAAGTACCGATGTGATAAGAAGATCGTCACAGGTAAGACAAAGTAGGAATGCCACTTATTTTTCTTGTTTTAGCTTATAATGTAAAAAGGGTCCACTTTATAATTCACAACTTGAGATATCGGTTAAAGTTTCTTTTGAGTGGCAATTTTGGTCAACATGTTTCTATATTAGAAATGCTTGGAGTCATTAATGTAGGGAACACAATCAACCACAAACTTAGATATGATACATTGAAAAAAAAAGGGTACATCTTAGTCTAGCGAAAACCATTCTCAATTTAAGGGAGGCCATATTGCATTAATAGTAAAATTCTCACTTTATGCTCCCTTAGAAGATCATTGGAAGATCTTTTTTTAATGAAAAATGTATGTTTGTAATATCTTATTTATAATAAAAGTATGATGTGGCGATTTATTAGTTGTCATCTCTAAACTATGACAACTGTACCCAAGCAATTTATCCTTTTTTTTCTTCTCT
Source organism: Erythroxylum rotundifolium (assembly GCA_027563915.1). Lineage (NCBI taxonomy): Eukaryota > Viridiplantae > Streptophyta > Magnoliopsida > Malpighiales > Erythroxylaceae > Erythroxylum > Erythroxylum rotundifolium. Next base: position 32,334,634 of record JAOSBO010000006.1, read on the forward strand.
TTTTATAAATGTGCCATTTGTATTGAAATAAGAATATTAATTAGACATCACTTAGTCCTAAATTATACATTGAATCGATCCCATGCTAAGAAGAGAATTCTTAACGGGTTGAGCTAATTATGTTTAATCTTGAACAACACCAATAACTTAAATTACCTTTTTGTAAAATCAAAAAAGAAAACTTCTTAGCTTCTTTGACATCGGAAGGAAGGTATTAAAACTTTGATGAAGTTCACTCTCATCCTTCATATCAAATTTGTTTTGAATGAGAGTTAATATTGAACTTAGGTCATCATGGATTCATCCTTAGGTAACATACCACAGAAACTTACAAAGGTGTTTTGATTTAAGTTTACGCTGGAAAAGAATGCAAAACTGCGATTGGCAAAATTTTCAACTTGTCTCAGTCAAGCCTTAGTATTGCAACATCCTTTGTGTTTATTGCTTGGATCAATCTCCTAATTCCTAATAAGCTGACTTGTATTTTATTCCTAAAACGGGTTTGAAAACAATAACACCCATAGCTCTTCTGTATCAGGCTTGAAGCATGTAAAGTATGAATCAGACAATTCTTCAAGTTATAATCTAGACTTGCAATGAAAAATTGCGTTTCTTGATGTCGATCACCTAAAGTATTCTTATGATTTTGCACTCTTTGCTTTGCTGCTTTTGTGAACAACTACAAGCACTGCTGGACACAATAACGTAATTCTCTAAAAGATCAATCAAATCTTAACGATAGGAAAGTACTCTTCAACTTTTACTAACAAAACAATATGAGAATAAGAAACTTAACGATAGAACGAACGCCAAAATCACGAGCCAAACTAACAAGCAAATCCACTAAACTTATTAAGGATTTACCAAAAAATTGATCTCTTACCCTTCAGCTTGTCCCTAAAGTTTTATAGGTCCTGGGCGAAGTAAAATAAAAGGTCCCAATAAGTCGATAATATACTAATATGCAAAGTTTAAAAGTATATTTTTATTATTAAAATTTAATATCGATAAATATTGACTTAATTTATAAATCTACATATACAACAAAATATTAAATGATCATAAAATCAACTAATGATATCTTGCAAATGTCAAGAACAATAAAATCACTAAAAATAGTAGCAATAACAAGAAAATAGCAATAGTAGCAATCGAACAACAATATTAGACAACAAAACAGTGAGAGAATTGTTCGAACAAACAAATAGATGATCATTATTTATGAAAAAACAATTTCTTTGTGTATTTTTAGATGTAAAATCATTCATAATATTATCAAAATCCTTCTCAATACATAAAATGGCTAGACTATTCAACCTTTTGTGTGATATTGACGACCTCAAGTAGGTTTTCAATACTTTTAACTTTAAAAAATTCTCTTGGCTGATGTTACAGTTACAAGTATAGTCAATAAAATTCTATAAGCAATTGAAACATTTAGATAATAATCTGCAGCTTTAACAAATTCTAAAATTTCAACTGATGCCATTAACTCGTTTGGCAAAGTTATTTGTAATACTTTTGATTCAGAAAAAAGATCATCTAAATCCACATCTAACACATTATCATGAGAGAAAGTTGTTGTAAAATTAGTGCAACAATCTCTCAATTCATTATTATCCAACGTCCTCAACTTTTTTGAATCAAATAAGAATTCAAAAATATTTTAAAATGTCATTCATTGTTCAAATCTATTCTTCAACGTAGCAATTGCCATATCCACAATAATTAGAAAGTAATTAACTCTAAAAGAATCCTCAGTTGATTGTATTTCTCTATCATGATCATTTTCATCAAATTATCTTTTCCTAATAATACAACGTCAAGTTGAAAATGTAGGCTCTACATTCATCTCATGTGAAAGACTTCGGGAAATATTCATACTAGAGCCAAACTGACGTAGTATGTCGTAATGCGACAGAAAATAAACTAGATCTATTATTGTAGCAGTGTTGAGTCTAGGTCAATCACACAGAAAGTGTTCAGCTAGCTTTTGTCATGAAAATAGTTAGTGTTTAGGTTTTTTTTTTTTTGGGGGGGGGTGTTGGTTTGGTTTAATAACAAAATAAAGAAAAACTAAATTAATGATAACAAATTAAAGAAATATGCAAAATGATGAAAGTGATGAATTTGTTAAGGACCCGGTCATCAGTTCAATCTCAGCCTACACCTAATCAAACATATTTCATTGATTGTTAGTTTTTTTAACCTCTCTTAGCAATTATTAATCGTAGGTTAACGATAAACTCTATTAACCTTAGTTTTTCCTTAGGTTGTGTTTAATTAAGATAAGCTCGTTAATTAAACCTAACTATCAAACAACCTAGGATACAATCTCTAGATTTAGTTGGACAGCCATATTACAAATTGGGAAAACAAATTAATCAAGGTGACAACCATATAAACTCAAGTCATTTAACCAAGGTTATATTATCTTGAATGATTTGACAATGATTGGAAACAAAAAATTATGGATTATATCCCTAATTATCCGAAACTAGTTGCAACAAATGAATCTTAACATAACAATTACGAATCAAATTGAAGACTCTAGCAATATCTAAACACATCAATTATGTATTGTGTTCAAGATTCTGACAATGGGTTTATACATAAACAATCTAACGATAACGAGAATGAAGATCATTCATACATGAATACCCAAATCTATAAGCATAAGATAACACAATCAATATTTAAAGAGAGAAAGAACAACAAAAACAATGAAAGATATGTTTAACCGGGTTCTTTGACATTGTTGTCACCTCTGAATGGGCGTAAAAAAGCTAGGTCTCTAAAGGTCTCTAAGGGATTGGAGCTTTGTCCCTTCTCTTCAAAATTGAGCCTTCCACCCCCGTGAACATCTTCCTAAAATGATTCATATCTTTCTCGTCACCATAATGTTGCTTTTATATGAAGATGTAGGGATTTGGGTAAGGTGGTCATGACTGCTGGTCGTAAGAGGTGTCTCGTGGCTATGAGAAGTGTCTCACCACTGTGAGACACCGCGCATAGATGTGAGAGATGTCTCACATCCGTGTAGCCCATTTAAGACCATGAGCCATCTCTTCATTCCTCTTCATCTTGATGTTTTCTTATCTTCTCTTAATGTTAACTTCTTCTTCTTGCTCCATGAAGTCAAGTGAGTGTGGATTTTTAGAAAACAACTCAAATATAGTGCTTTTGACTCACTTTAACTCTTTTGCTTCCGAATTGTGCCTAAAACCATATGCGAACTAAGCATTTTCATATCATTAATTACTAAGAGTTATTGGATAAATACACAATAAAATAAGCATATATCACAAACCTTTGATCTCTATATTTCTCAAAAAATACCATCACACCTTCTAATTGGTTTATAGTAGTATCAAGGCACATAATTTTAGACTGTAACTTTTTCTTCACCATGTTAGTAGCGAATAAAATACCATACCAAATAATCATACCAACCAAAAGCTCAAAACTCTCAACCAACCAAACTTTCTGCTTCACTCTTTAACTTTGCATCATCATAAGTTCTAAATAATTCCATTAAAGACAATCTTATTTTAGGAATTTGAAATGCAATAGCTTTAACACTTTTTATTCGATTTTTCAAATGAGTGTCAAATAATGATTTCTTGGTTAAGCCCAAAACATTATCAAGTAAAACCTTCCACCTTTTAGAAAAACTTGAAAATAATGTATATAAGTGTTGCATAACTTGAAAAAATGAATAAACTTTTAACACAAAAATGTGTCATATCATTAAGAGTAAGATTAAGATTATGACAAGCTCATGACATATTTATTGCTCTCATATTATTTCAAGTAATCACTTTTGAAACCCTTGATGTTTTCTCTTCATATTAAAACCATTATCATAACCTTGACCTCTCATATTATGGACATTAAGATCAAGAGACTTAAATGCATTTAATAATTCATTGAAAATTCCAAATCCAGATATATCATCTACCTTTAAAAAATCTAACAAGTACTGCTCTATTTTTATTTTTTCATTTAACATATTCACACATCATACTAATAAGCTCAGGCTCAAGTTTGTGGTACAATAAGGAATAATAGAAAAGTATTTCGCCTCTTTAATGATCCTTATAATAGAACTTCTAACATTATGGGCCAAACAGAGAAATCAACTCATTTTGAATTTTGTGACTAAGATAATGATGATGAATTTCATACTTTTGAATACGTCTAACATGATCTTGTATTATTACATCAAATTTAGTAATCATCTTAGTCAATACTAAAAAATTACCGCCACTATCTTGGTAATGTTTGTCATTGGTTCCTTGAAAAGCCAAATTACATTTACCAAGATATTTTATAACAAAATCTGTTCTTATCAAAACTTGTCTCCAATGTTCTTTCTCCTTTACAATTTCTAGTTGCTAATCTTTATCAACTGTTTGATTTTTGCTCAATCTAACTCTTAATTCATTTCAAGTTCTCATATTAGTCATATGCTCAATGCAATTCTTATGTTCTTTGAGTCTCTCATTAAGATGCTTCCAATCTCTAAATCCATCATTTGCTAATGCATTTTATTTGCTATTAGATTTGAACAACTTATAACAAAAAATATATTTTATCTATATGTTTAGAGTAAATCAACCATTTTCTATCACTAATCTCTCCATTACTCAAATTTTTATAATAATAAGAATATGAAAAATGATGAGAGGTATTGTCTAAAGGAAACACAAGATTCAATTCTCTTATAGGCTCTTTTTCAATTAAAATGTCCCTTACTTTATTATCAAAAGTATCCCAATTTCTAAGATCATAAATATCCAATATTGGGATTAGTTGCTTATCTGCTTTTCTAAAGTGGATGCATTTGGTATACGATCATGGTCACTCAAATTACTAATATAATCATGAATATGAATCATCACTTAAGGTTTCTTTAGGTTGTTCAAAACTATCTTCATCTAATTCCTTAGGATTCTCAATATATGAGTCTACTCTTTTAATAAATTTATTAATTTATCCTTTTTGGGATTTTATTAACTATTTTACTTGTTTTCTTTTTTCCTTTTTCACTTCCTAACAAATGCTTTTTAAGCAACATAATATAAACCAAGTATAATATAATTGTACTAGAAAAAGAACAAAAGCACCTATAAAGAACTAGAAGAAGAAAGCTTATTAAAATTTTAAGTAAATTTAATATCATGATGGTTCAAATAAATATAAATAAAATAAAAAAGAATAAATTTTGTGAAACTTAAATAATAATTCACAAATAAATAATACCTTTTTTAGAATACAATAACTAAAATAACAAAGTCAAGAACTAATATATTTAATTATATATTTTTCAAAGTGCGTTATTCTTCTAGTGCAATTTATTCAAGGACCTAGAGAGTGTTAAAATGTAAATTAAATAAACTTCAATCTTATCTATAATAAATTTAGGGATTTATTGCATTAAAAGAAAAAGAAATACAAGTAGATGAACCACGAGCGTTGTAATGAATTATCACTCAGATATTCAAATATTTAGTAAGCTAAAAATACATTAAAAAATTAAAGACTTTACCTTTAAGTTATCACTCAGAACTTAGAAGTCAGAATCATGAAAATGTTTTGGTATTAATTTTTGAGTTGAGTATTTTAGATTCATGTATTGATGGAAATTATAAAAAAAAGTGTAATAAATACACCCAAAGGTTTCAAAGAGATTTATAAATTCAAGAAGTTGACATTAACTTTGAAAGTTAATGATAAATATGGAAGTTGAAAAGTTTAGTTTCCTTAGTAAAATTATCGCCACCTAAGTGGCAAGTAGGGATGACAATTCTGGCCCTGCCTTGCCCGTGTTTTGGCTCTGGTTGGCCAGGCCATAGGCGGGCTGCGGGCCGACCATGATCTGCCTGAGCCAGGCTATGGGCCAACCATGATCAGATGGTTCGGGCCGTGGGTTGGCCCATCCTGACCCATGGCCAGCCATAAACGAGGCCGGGTTGGGCACGCCGAGGGTAGCCCGGGTCCGGCCTGGCCCATTGCCACCCCTAATGGCACGGTAAGAGAGAATGAGGTGTCAAAAATTTTGTCTCTCACTTCTCTTTGGCAACCTTTAAATGACATCCAATAACCTTTGGATAAAATTCTGGAACGGTTGAAATGAGATTAAAAGTGGACCCTATGGCAAGAGAGAAGGAGGTATAAAATATCTTGTATATTCTACTTATCTGACAACCATTGAATAGGATTAAATAACCTTCAAATGAATGAAATTATGGAATGGTAGAATACTGAAATAATATTGAGCATGGCTGCTAATGAGGGTAGGCCCTGGGCAATTGTCTTGCCTGCCCCTGCCTAAGGTTGGTATTGCTTACCTTACAATAATAAGTTGTGTCACAAAGTTTTAGGATTAAAACTAAAGTTGTTGCCACAATTAACAAACACTCAAACCAATCCGAAAAACAATCAAACAAGGATGAGAATACAACACTATTTTCTCTCTCTATTTTTCCTCATTTTTGGGCGTATGGCTATACTTACTATAAAAACCTACGTATTTTTCTCTTTCATATCATAATGTAAGTGACCGTGTATCTTTAACATCGCCTTACTCGTAGTTATACATGGTCACAGAGAGTTATATGTGTTAAGAAGACTTCACTTCTTCTATTGATTTTGATGAAAGTCAAATAATAATAATAATAATAGAAGTGTGTGAACTGTTTTGATGAGTTTATTAAGTTCACAGATAAATATAAGTGGCACAAATCATCAAATCATGATGATATTCAAGTACAAGCTGAATAAGACGAAGTCTAACACTGATCAGACGAAGTGATTAAGAGTAGTCACCAGACGAAGCATACAAATCAAATAAGACGATATCATTGAAGAATAATCTACAATGTCAGTTAGTTAGTTGGAGTTAGTTACAGGACTCAACTAATAACAGATCTCAAAAAATTCTACAAGTAGTTTTCTCAAGAAGAACGTTAGAGATTTAGACTATAAAAATTAGTTGTAATCGTAGACATAAACAACTTTTTACTTTACTTTTACTTACACTTTACAAAAAAATCATTCTGTGATCAAGTAAGTATACTGCAAAAATATTTTGAGTGAAAAGAAGAAAGAAAGAGATCAAGAACACCTGTAACGTGCTCAAAACAATATCTTTTTGAGTGAAAGGAAGGCTAGAGCCTAAAGAGACTTGAAGAGGCTCTGGAAGTGTAGAAATAATACTTGTAAAGTTGAAGTAGATAGTGAAATCTCAGATAAACTTTGAGGACTAGACGTAGCTCAAATGTTAAGGGTGAACCAGTATAAATCGCGGTATCATATTCTCTAACCTTTATCTCTTTAATTTCTTGGTTTTAGAAGAATAGATACTATTTTCGCTGTTGCATTACTCAAACAAATTAAGTGCGTTGTTTTGTAATCGTCTGATTACTATCTTAGACGATTTAACACAATTCAACCCACTTCTTGTGTATTTTACATATTATACATGATTTCTATATTAACAAGTGATTTACTTTAGTTGGTATCAGAACGCAAGTTTCCAAGAAATACTGTTACAAAGTGAGGACAAAGATCTATGGCTAAATCACATGTTTTTATAGCTAAAGGTGCCTCCGTCTTAAGACCCCTTCTATTTAATGGTGAAGATTATCATTATTGGAAGGACAACATGCAGCTCTTCCTAGAATCCATACACATTAATCTTTAGGATATCATTGAAAGTGGTCCATATATTCCAACATACTACAAAGGGAAAAGCATCTCTCAAGACTAATGGTCAGTTGATCAGAAAGCTCGCGTTCAATTAAACTCAAAGGCCAAGTTCTTTTTAAGTTATGCTCT
>JAOSBO010000006.1:32382294-32401786 GCA_027563915.1 Erythroxylum rotundifolium
CTTTCATCAGAAAACTAACTTGAGCGTCGGAGAGGCGAGTCGGGACATAACCCCCGACGTGCCTTCATTGTTTTGCAAGTTACTTCACATCACGTTTCACACAGAAGGTTGAAGAAGATGGATATTACTGGAAACGCACCTTGTGGCCAGATCTCGGCTGAACCAACTTGTATAAGGTTAGAATTAGTTAACGAAGAGAGAAATTCTGGCCTTTTATATCATACCTAAAAATTTATTCAAGAGGGTCATTTTAACGGAGTAATAACCTTTTTAATGTGTAAAAGACTATATTCCCTATCACACAAAAAAAAAAAGACTATATTCCCCAAAACTTGGTGATTCGAGAGTTTAAGATGTACCAATTTTTACCACCTTATCTTGTAGAATTTATTCGCATATATTTACAGCAAAATAGGATTTAATTGTTAGTTTGATGTCACATTCAGTAATTGGAGCAACTTAACCCATTTCAATTAAAAATGTGAAATTTGTAGGATAAAGCCCTCACCAATATGATTGGTCATCAGAGAGAACTTGAGATTACACAGACCCTCCCACGTGTCAATTGGAATCACCAAAGAGAGTAAACAAACCAATCCTGTTCTCCGGAGATAGCTCGGTATCCTCATCCATGGCGGTCGCTCCACCAACTTCTTGGCCGGTTACTCTTCGGAGCCACCAAAACCGCTTGCTCTCCTCCAATAACCCTCATCTTTACCGACTGTTTTCTCCAAAACAGCCCTTAATGATCGTTGCCATGGCCTCCAAGAAAAAGGTGATCACCTCTTATATAAATATCCTATGTTTCAAGAGAGCTGAATTAAAGGAGTGTATTGTTTCATATGGTTTTGAACTTTTTGTTTTTTCTTTTTGGTTCTTTAGGTAAACAAGTACGATGAAGGGTGGAAGAAATCATGGTACGGTGCAGGAATCTTCTACGAGGCAAGCGAAGAAGTGGAGTTCGATGTCTTTAAGAAGCTAGAGAAACGGAAAGTCCTTAGCAATGTGGAAAAAGCGGGTCTTTTGTCCAAGGCCGAGGAGTTGGGAGTCACGCTTTCATCGATAGAGAAGCTGGGCTTGTTCTCTAAGGCTGAGGAGTTGGGGCTGTTGAGTTTATTGGAAAAGTTTGCGACAGTATCGCCGTCAACTCTTGCGTCGGCTGCGCTTCCAATATTTCTGGCGGCCTTGGCGGCGATAGTGGTGATTCCGGACGACTCGGCAGGTCTGGTGGTCGTGCAGGCCGTGATAGCTGGGGCTCTTGGGGTGGGAGCTGCTGGTTTGTTCGTTGGTTCTGTAGTGCTTGGTGGGATTCAAGAAGCTGATTGAGCCTAATAATCTCTTGTTTACTTCTATTTTTCTATAATTAGAGAACTCATTTAGAGCATGTAAGTTTTGTGGTTGGATTCCTTTCAATTTCCTTTCAAGTCAGGCTTACCGGTAGGTGTATAGAATTGCTAATTAGCTGGTGTTTCTTATGTCGCCATGGCTGTGGCTGTTTAAGGTATGACTTGGCAAGAATGGAAATGTCAGGGACATGACCATTTTCTCCATCTACTGTTTTAGTTCTTTATATATTCAAAATAAATTGGTAATGTTTGTATCTTATCGAATTGATTTGTTGTTTTGTTAGAGACATCTAAAATGTATAAGTAGTTTGACGTACATCACAAAACATACATACAAAAGTACAGAAAAATATTTCTACATTTTCTAACTTCTTTATTTCTACATAATGTCATAGTCTCATTTGTAAGAAAAGGAGTTTAAATCCTGGAGCCTTCTCCATTCTTTCTCTCAAGCATTCTGCTTTCGTATTCAGGTTTCCTAGATCTGCTCCAAGAACAATTTCACATATACCAAATTACTTCTTGTCTTGCGCAGATCACAATGGTGTAAATTTTACCTCTAGACAATACTCCACATGCCCACATGCGTCTTTGATAACTACTAGTTTTCGAAACTCTATTTGTAGGGCTTTTGGAAGAAGAAGAAGACAACGGAAACAAAGTTGTTTCGCTCCCAAGAAAAATGATGTCATTTAGTAACAAAAAAGGAGATACATGTCATCATCATGCCATCTGACACCTCAACGCCATGTCATCTGCCACAGAATTCTAGTTAGCTGCCACATCATCAGTGGTCATTGCATGTCATCTATAAATGTGTCATTTCCTTATTTGTCAATGTGTCATCTCCTCCTTTGTTTGGTTTAGACCATCGGTTCGGTTCGGTTCGAAAAGAAGTTGATCATCATTTTGATCATTCGGTTCGGTACATTTTAATTCGAGTTCGCTACAAATTTGACCAGTGCCTAAGGTTTTTCGACTCTCTAAATCCAATTATGAGGTCAGAATAACCAAATTTTATTTCTATAAGTAGGTCTTCTCCTATTTTATATTGTTATTTCATTATGGTTGCATCTAACCTTCCTTAATACATTCCCAACCGTATTAATATCATCTTTGATGGCTCCAACTATGATCTTTAGGTGGAAAATTGTGTAGTTTTCTTAAGAAAAGACTCTTTTGCCATATTGTTACCGGAGAAATACCTAAACCTGTTCAAAAGAAAGATGATGACATTGACGTATCCACTGAATGATTAGAGGCATCACATGGATAGAACCATCAAATCTTAACATAGTTTCAAAATACATGTGTCAAATCCATCAAACTTGACTTTTGATGGTTTGAAACAACTCAAGAGTTATGGAAATTTCTTGAAAAATCATTACTCTGTATCAAATGATGTCTATCGATTTCAACTGTATAGGAGACTCCATCACATGTAGCAACAACCTGGACAGACAATAAATAGTTGTCTGAATTGTAAGAACTTTGAGATCAACTAGCACTTGGTGATCATGTCTGTCCTAGTCCTAATGTTGTTGTGCTCTATGCAAATCTTCATGGTCATTAACATATATGGAATTTTCTTGTGACTCTTAGGGATGAATTTGACCATATCCATAGCTCTCTTCTTCATAGAGGAACTCTACCCAATCTCAACACTGTCATTAAGGAACTCATCTTAGAGGAAATTCATCTCAATATGCTTTGTATTGAAAAATCAGTCCCGTATACTGATGTTGTTCATACAACTCACAACTTAGGTCAGAAGTTCTATAAAGGATCTTACAGCTACTGCAAAAATCCTGGACATCACATCTCTAAAAGTAGGAAGTCGCTCAAATAAAACTCTGGACAAAGTAATTCTTTCAAGTCTCTTTAGCTTGCTTCCACTGCTGCTTCCACCACTGAGCAGCCACCAGGAAGCACCTCTCATAAATTCTCTTAAACAAACCTCCACGCCCTAATTCTTTTTGTGGCAAAATTTGCATATAACAGTTTCATAAATATGCAAACTAGTTAGATTCCTTTTGAGATAATTTTTGAATTCAATCAAGGAAGCTCATTGATTTGATTCCTTTACTAAAAATAGTAAGATTTAGTGTTGAACTTGAAGGTTTTGCATAATATATAAAGGATATTTGGGATAAGGTATAACAAACGATAACAAAGAATAACTTAACTTAAAAAACATATTGATAAAATATCATTGATTAGTGAAATTCAATAAAAGGGATATGATGATAGAAATGATTCATCAAAATCATTTCCCAAAGGACAAATATCAGGAACTTCATTCAAGGAGTATGATACCTTTTAAGATATTTAAGAAGTTGTGTGTTAATGTTTACTTTTTAGAATTACAAAGTGATATATAAACTGATCTTATCTTTAAAATTATATATTGAAGTATTTATCATGGACATAATACAATTTGTTATTATGTATATGAGAATTCCAAATATCACTTATCTTAAAGAGGATATGTAAGGTATTTATTAAGAAATAAGGTGTACGTAGCAAGGATATATTTGTATGAAAGAAAGAAACAACAAGAAGATTTTTAATAATGTTTAGCTAATTTAGTATGACTATGTCCTTGAGATCCCATAGTGGCTAATTTTCTATTGATTAATCAAAACTCTCCACTTAATAAAGATTATAGATTTCCTTTATATGGACTAAGTTTATATAAGTATAGAGAATTATAAATTATAACTGGTAGAATTTAACACAATTGCCTTTTTACCAAACTTAACTTAACTATGATTTTAATAAGTCATGGAATCCTCCTAGCGTTTAAAATTTACCAAAAACATGTTTTTAATTAGGTTGATTTTGCTAAAACAAATTGGCCTATAGTTATGAATCTCACTATCTTTTTTAGAATATGACACAGATTTAGTCATTCTCTTATTCCTAATTTATGGATCCTCCTACTTCTCCACACACTTGAACATAGTTTATAACATAAATATGTCCTAGATTACGTATTTTAACAAAATCACCTCAACACTCTCATGTATTTACCTCTTATTTCTATAAATAAATATGTCATAGGCCATGCATATATCATAGACTATGTTTACTTAAAGACTATTGTACCTGTATATAATAGTCATACACAACAATCTTTGCCTTGACATATATACCTTTTATAAGCTAGGTTGAAACCATGTCTATCATACCTAGGCATTAATCAAGAAATGTACTTAAACTTCTCCTTGTTGACCTACTTAGTCAACATATTAATTGAATTATATAAAATGTAAACTTCTCCTTGGTGACCTACTTAGTCAACATATTAATTGAATTATATAAAATGTGAATCTTTTCCAATAAGATACAATTACATGTAATTAATTCCTATATTATAAAACCTTACACCCTTCACTATAAAACTCATCCATCTATCTTTCTTCTAACTTTCTCTAATCTTCAAAAATACAGTTGGATCCTCATCACTAATGATAAAAGCATTTGTTAATAAATCTTCCTAATTATATCTCCTTGGTGGCCTAATGCTCCTTTCACTATATTATAAACTATACTATATTAATGCATTTTTTTATATAGTTCTATCTTGTAAACTATAATTTCTAACCATGTTAGAATATGTTCTAGGATATTATAGTTCAATTTGTACCATATTAATCATGCCCTTTCCTAATTTTAGCATGTCATTTCCGTATATTTTTCCTAACATATGCCTTACTAAGCATATAAAACTTATAAAATATACCTTCTTAAGTTTTTCACACTTCAATAAGCTCTTTCTTATGAAGTTTCATCATCTATCACTTACTAAGATGACTATTTATACATTTTAATAACATTGTACTAGCTTCCTTTGACTTAATTTTTGTAGTTTTTCCACCTATAATTATGTTTCCTATCAGTTTGAAGATTTTTAGTTAATTTTAATCTTGTGATTATACATACCCTTTACCACCTTAATGTTGTCCCTATAGGTTTTATATCCAGAATTATTCACATATAAAATATCCAAATAGATCAAATTATTCATCAAATTTGATATATATCAAACTTCACTTAATGTAAATGCCACTAAACATTTTAATCCTAACTTGTTATGCTTTAACTATCATGTTCTGACGACTTTGCACTCTGTATCATCCTTAGCCAAACAATCCTGAAGTTACTTGATGTATAATATAATCTAATCCTTATTTCGTGTCATATTGATGTTTGCATCCTATATCCAAAATTCATAAATCTAGCAATTGTTTTTTAAAACACAGATCATATCTTTATAGCTACAATTATAGTCCCTACTTCACACTATATTAGTAAACCTTGATGAATCCTTAATTTTCCTTTCTTCTTTTACTTTATCTTGCTTGTACAATCCATCCTAATATGTCCAGTTTCCTTGAACTTATAGCATGGGAATGTCTTTCCATCCTTGGATTTAAACACATAACTTCACTTAAACAAGCTATATTCCTTACTGGCTTATGGAGTATTAGTTTTCCTTTATATAAAACCCTTCAACTGGAGAGCTTTCACCAATATTTGGTCTATATTAGTTACAAGCTAATAATGGAGCTATGAAATCCTTCACATCAACTATCCTCTTACCTAATGTACTAGATATTTTTTAAAAAAGCAAAGAATAAAGCAAAATCATTATTTAATTCTCATCTATAATAGTAACCTTGAGCTTAGCACATCATTGTCTATTTGGTTAAATATATTAATACATTGATCCGGATTCATTCCCTCTTACATCTTCAACCTATATAGTCTCTACTTTAAATACAACTTATTTATGAGAGATTTTGACATACATTGACTCTCTAGATTCTTTCATATATCCCCAAGAGATAAAATCTCTACAACATGGTATATGACCTTATTTGCCAAACATAATTGCAAGGTTTGAACTAGTCACACCTATAACTCCTCCTAATCTAACTCATCTATGTCTTCCTACTTATTCTTATGCAGCTCCTTCAGTAAGAATTATCGTGCCAATAAATCATTTACTCTTTGTTACCATAGTCTAAAGTTCTTAATTTAGTTGAACTTCCCCAGTTTAAATCTTACAAATGAAGTCATTATTTTCTCTACCATCCTCTGGTATCATTTCTTTATAAATAAAGTGTATGCAATAAGAATAGATTCATATGAAAGAAAGGATAATAAAAACCAATAGGAAGATTTTTAACATGGTTTAATTAATTTGGGTGTATCTACATCCTCGAGAATCATGTTTGATTTTATATTGATTAATTAAAACTGTCCACTTGATAAAGAGTTTATATAAATATAGTTAGTTTCAAACTCTAGCTGGTATAATTTAACATAACTTGCCCCATTAGTAGACACTACCTAGCTTAACTTTGATTTTAACATATACCCTCCTAAAGTTTGAATTCCACCAAAAAATATATCTAAATAAGGGTAACTTTTGACATAGCCTAGCCCACGATTGTATCCTAAGTCATCAATCTCACTATCTTTTTCTGGGATATGAAACAAGTTCAACCATGCCTATATCCATATACCGTAGTCCTTCTTTTTCTCTACACACTTAAAACATAGAATGTACCATAAACATGGCTTACAATATGTCTTCCACAAAAACAATTTTACGATATCAACACACCCATATCTTTAACATATATCTTTACCTCTAATTTGCAGAAAGGAATATGTCTATGGCCATGGTCATGTTCTAGGGAATCTTTAGTTATGGAAATTAAAGAAGAAGGTACGGTGTAAAGACATAGGCATATTGGTGTGGCATAGATATCGTTGTAGAAAACACAAGCTAGAGAAGCAATATAATCCATAATTTAGGGATACATGCATAGTGAGCCCATGTCATGCTTTGGAATTGGACAATGAGATCCACAACTTAGAACATGGACATGTCTGTGGTAGATAACCATATCTAGAAACAAGTTTTTAGTGAAATATAAATTCTAAAAGGAGCATATAAATTTAATAGAATGTAAATTCGAATGGGGAATGGGGAAGCCTCCTCTCTTTGGTGTGATAATTTGTGTAAGGTAAGTCTTTTATATCTCCATCCCTCTTATCTAAGTATCAAGCATTGATTCCCTGATAATGCTAAGTTAAAATTTGTAATCGAAGACAATTAATGGCTTTGTCCTAGAAGAGTTAATTCAACTTTAAAGTGTTCCTGCTACCTTACAAGCCTTGTTTAAAACTAAAGATAAATTCATTTAGTTGTTACACCCTCAAGCTTCTTCACTAACAAATCTTTTCAGCAATTGTTTATTTTCTCTTTACTTAGTTTGAGTTATTACAATTTACTGTGGAATAAATACCAAATTCCCAAAGTATCATTTATTTTATAGCTAGCCATTCTCTACAACAAAAGACAAACTTCATGGAATTCTAAACCTAGACTTAAATTGTTTATTCTGCTATCAACACTTAGAATCACTCTCATATCTATATTTCTGTTGCCATTTCACTAAGGAAGTCTTAATTTACATTCAACATTCTTAGGAAGCTCATTGTGGTGTTATTGACTAGGCAATTAATCTTAACTTCAAGTCTAAGGATGATCATCACTTATTAATGATGGCATTTGTCTACACAATCTACTCAATTTGGTATAAGAGGACATCTAGATTCTTCATAACTCCATTATAGAAATCTAAGCTCTAAAACTGGAGACATTTACATGGATAAGGGAACCTCACTCACAAAGGTTGGGTAGCTCAACCTATCTCATCATATCAAACTTAAATTAAACCTATGATGTTGTCTCTTCCTAATTGGTATTGATTTATCTAGATTTTAAAGGGATATAAGCCCATATTATAATGCCTTACCCTTTTTTTCATTTGGTATATTTAGACAGCCTTTATCTTAGCAACACATTATTTTTAATTTAAAATATATTGTTATTACATGCACCCGTATTATTCCTATCTTTAATATTGTAAACTGAACTATTTAACATATGTATAGTAGCATACATTCTCCTATTGCATCTATAAGAATTCAAAACATTCCTCATCTTCAAAAAGAAATTAAGGATTTTCTTAATTAAAAAATTATAGCCAAGTATGTTGTGGATATTAATGGTTTTATATTAAGTGAAAATGAAAGATCATTTTCTGTACTTTTAAAAATTAAGTGTAGGATTATATGATCAATATTTGTGACATTCTACATTGGGGATGACTTTAGATGATTTAGGGATAACTAATTCAAAGAGTGTAATGGATATAAAAGAAACAAAAAGATGTCATTCAATTGCAAACTTTCATTTGATGGAATGAAAAATGGTAGTTAAAGTGACAATAAATGCAATAAGAGTTGAAATTTACTTTAGACTATGTTTTCCTTATTAGATAGGAAGTAAGAAATAGCTAGGAACAATAAGCTAGATACGTTGTCCTAGCTATTCCTATATGTATTTAATTAAGTTTATAATTGAACAAAGAATCCTTATTAAAGTAGGATTCAGTTCCATTTTGGATATTTTAGTTAAGGATCACTTTGCTTTTAGAATAAGAGTTTTAAAAGTAATATATATGTGTACTTAACTCTTCAATAAATAACACCCAAATTTTTCTTTAAAACTTAAGTTTGAATTAGAAAGTGAGATGATTTCTCTAAGAGTGATTTTTAAGCTCTATAAGTGATTTATAGTTCTCTACCCTCCATTATTTGTCTTCTTTATTAAAATTTTATCACTGTTGATCTAAATTCCTAATAATCAAAATCCAAAAATTTTGGCTATACCAAACCTATAATTTTAGCCATATTAAACCTAAAGTTCAATCCATATTAAACCAAAAATTCCAACGAGCTAAAAAAATATTAGTCGTTAGATTGTATAAATTTTATGGAAACATTAGTTTGATATATATTTTACTCATCCTACATCAGAAGCATTTCGAAAACATTTTTAAGTCGTCAATTTTCAATCCTTCAAAAAATTTTAAAAGCATTAAACAATATTTGGGTTAAAAAATAATTCAATATTATTTTAAAGGTTTCCAAAGTTTGTTTGAAAATAAAGAAGTTTTCTTTTAAAGTTCAAAAAATTTTCTTGATTTCGAAAAGATTTATACATTATGTCCTTTATATAAATGATCATGTAATAATTAGCACCTAATTCATTAAATGACTAAGCTACGGTTACCAGAAACATTACAATGATTGTTACATATGAAAAATGCTCCGATCTTTCTTGTTTTTAGTCCACTTTACTTAGTATTTCTATGAAGTTCTTGTATGTGCTACACTTTGATTATTTTCTTCATTTTTTAATTTCATAATTCATTCAATTAACTGCTTTACTCATTTTACATTTCTATTGAATTAGATATTTAATATATCTCTTAAATCTTTAACAAATTACCTTACTAGTATCACCAAATATAAAATATTAGAAGTAACATGTTTTATTAACCAATTAGACATAATAAACTTAATCTTTGAATCAAAATGATGTCTCTTAATATAAGACTCCATAGATCCAACTTTAACTATTTTGTCCTCACAACTCGCTTAGATTCTCACGACATCAATGATGTCTTTACAACATCATAAACACAATTTCCATGCATACTATTGTTACATGTCACATACTACGCAAAACCACACTCACCATTATGATTTAATCTCCTAAATCCCATCAATAAACAAAAAAGTTGTCAAATGTTAGTGTAACCCTTAGATTTTGGACAAAATTTTATGAATTCTAAAGATGGAAATGGCCCAGCTGGCCCATCTGATACCTTATAAGTATCTTGATCTTAACCTAAAGTCTGATACTCAAGTTGTACTACTTGAGTCCAATTAAACTTGAACCATATTGATAGCCTTAAAATGATTTTTTTTGGTTTGTTTGTAAAGGACCAAAACTATGTTATTTTGTCTTAAGTATTTTTAACTAATATAATATCGTTTTAGATAGTTAAACAAAAACTGTCATTTCTTATGGGAGAAATTTCGTTGGGCCCAATTCTAAATTCGATCAACATATACCTAGCCTGTTGAATTTGGGCTGCTAACTCTAATCGATTATAATATAATAAATTGTATAAATCAACAATTAACGATGACAAACACAATCCACAACAGGCTAGGTATATGGTGATCGAAAAAGTCAGTGTCTCTATTAACTTTTTCGATAAACTTTCAAAACAAAATACATAGTCAACTATTCAAAGTATAGCAAACTCATTAATATATTAAAATGACACTAAAATTTCCACATTTTACGTACGTAAATCCACAAATAACTTCGTATGCATCTAATAATAACTTGCATAAGCACCACCAACTCTTTCTTCTTCTTTTTCCTTTTTTCAATCCTTTCTTCCTTTTTATTTTTCCTTTTTCCACTCAATAAATTTATCTAAATTACGTAACTATGGAACAGCGTTCGGTGGGACAAATTGAGACCCATTTCTTCACTAGTTGTGGAGATTTACTGACTTGTACTTGTAGCGAGTGGCCCAGTAAAGGTAATGCAAGAAGTTTAGTCCACTTAATATGCACATCAACCAGTAGAATCTCTCCAGGCGATAGTGATTCAAGTTGCTACCAGATAACCAAGGAAAGAGTCGATACGCACCAGTGATAGTGTTAACTATGGACACTATCACAGAGCTGAGATAGTATCCCATGGCCAGAGACGCCCATGAAAAGGATGTGGCCAAAGATCTCATGCTTAATGGAGCCTCTGTGAAGAAGAACTCCATCATGCCAGCTAACGTGAAAAGATCAGCTGATCCCAGAAACAAGTACTGTAAAGCTATCCAAAGAAATGTAATTGGTAGAGGTTTAGCTGAATTTACAAGTCCGGCTTGTTCTGCCACTCTCTTTCGCTTGATTTCCGCCGAAGCAGCCACTGCCATCGCCACTATAGATAGGATCAGTCCTGTTCCTATTCTCTGCAGATGACTGATTCCGTTTTCGGATTTTCTCAGCTTTCTAGCAAAAGGAATGATGATATGGTTGTAGACTGGTGCTAGGATCATGATGAAGATGACCGGGAAGACAGGTAGAGAAGCTGGTGGCACTTTCAAAGAGCCAAGGTTTGTGTTCATGGTCGATGCTTGTTGAACAGAAAAGGTAGAGAGTTGTGCAAGGCAACAATTTAGCATTATGGTAGACATGAAGATGGGCAGTATCTTAAGTACTACCTTAACCTCTTCTACCTCCTTCATCGTGCATTGCAGCTTTGGATGAACTGCGTTTTGTATCACTGCTCTGTCAAGGAAGGTGAGATTTCCAACTGGCTGTTCACTTGCTGCCATTATTCCAGTATCACCGTCCTCATGCTTGCTGCTAGTTTCGGTCGTATGAGATGTGCTTGTGCCCCCGATCATGACCACATTGTCAGAATTCCTGGTTTTGTAGGTTTTGTATATAGATGCAGAAAGAACCTGTGGATCGAAATCGAGAAATATTATTTGGGGAAACTCTTGCCTTTCAATTTCACATGATTATATAGGCGTGCAATTGACATATTTTACCTTCAACACGGTTGTGAGTGGGCTTCCTGCAGGATTTTTGGTTCTGTAATTTGGGGAGCCAAGTAAGAAGATAGGAATTGAAAGAAGTATTGTTGCAGTGGAAATCCCAAAACCCCATTGCCAGCCTTTGTTATCTTCTATCCATACCACGAACGTTACTGCAACTAGAGCACCGCAAGAGAGACAGAACACGTAGTAATTGAAGAATGCTGATCTCTGCTTTCTTCCTCTTGCTGTAGTCTCATCAAACTGCTCTGCACCATGTGCAGGAAGTGAACCTTTTATGCCGCCAACACCCAGTGCCACCAGATACAGGCCTCCAAACAACATTGCTGCTTCTCTGCTACTAACTCCCTCGCATGAAATCCTGGCCTTTTCCCCCAATACGCATGGTGGTGGCTTAAGTGACGGCACCAGGGCTTGGACTGTAAGAACCAACAAGCCCTATTCATTGGTGAAGAAGGATTAGTAAGTGAAAGTTAATCCAACTTTTCGCATTTGTAATCACTACCACTCCTTAAGATGGTTGTAGAAATATCTTTGCTAGTGTACCTTGCATACGATTGGACAATTTAGTGCAATTGCTTCATCTTTTTTTGTCTTTCCTTTTGAATAGGTCGTTTTGTTATTTCCTTGTCCAAAGGGAACTCTTAAGTTCTCAAAAATTCTGATACGTTTTGATAGTAGCTGAGGGCCTATCTGAGTGGGGACATTGTTTGTTTGCTATGGAACCATAGGCAAATGTCTGGATGTGGACAAATCATTTTACGGTTTTGTCTTTCTTCCCACTCTGGGTATGGTGCACTTTGGTGCCTACCCTGATATTATTTTCTAAAGGGTTGTGACAGGCCGAAATGGGCACCCCCTCCTTACAACTTGCGCTATTTATGAAATTGTGGCCACTATGCCTTGATAATCATAATTGACATTTATTGTGCTTAAGGTGGCTGTTCTTTCAGTAAAATTAAAATAAAATAAAATGACAGGTAAGTGATCAAATACTTGTTAGTGATCTTACCAGAAATTCGATTGCAGCACTTATCAAATAGATAGAATAGGTAGTACAATAAGCGTCTGCTAGAAAGCCACCAAGTACCGCAAGAAGAAAAGCCGTGCCCATGAAGTTGGTAACAATGTTGGCAGAGGTGGATGGAGAAAAGTGCATAAACTTGGACAGGTACAGAACAAGGTTACTTGCATTGGCGAGGAATGCTAGATTCTCCAACACCTCCACAGCTAAGGTTTCAAACATCACAAGAGTTCCAAGTCATATATTGTTAAACTGTCACAACACAAGCTTCTGAATTATAGCTTGCTTACTAACAATTTGTACAAAAATCAGTATCAGAAGAAAATTTGTTTTCAAGGTACCTACCCAAGACAAAGGAGGCAGCAAGTGTTCCGCCATGGCGACCTCTTTGCGCAGGTCTATTCCTCCAGTCTACGTAGCCTTCCCATGTACTTAACGTACATTCTTTATCCTAAAATGATGATCCAAAGAATTCAACCAAGTAATGAAGCAAAGGCAATATTAGAAAAAAGGGGCGTGAAATCTTACCATCTTATTTAAATTCCTCTCTTTTCTGGTGCCTTGTGTGTGTCTTCTGTCTTGTAAAACTTAGTTGCAAAGAATTCTTGGTTAGAAGGGAATACCTGTATCCGAGTTATTTATAAAGGATAGTTGTACAGTAGTCCAAGCCAAAGAGAAAGGTCTAGACTTGATAAAAATGACTAGTCATCATCTTCTTTTGCCGTGTAAACAATGACGCTTTCTACTACGTCAAAAGAAAACAACGACCTCTGCAGGTTCTTGAGCAAAGTTACTACGAAGCATGGTTAGTACGATTTGATCAATGAGTGAGGAGTCCAAAAACTCCAATCTCATTAACTCATTGTGTTGGGCGTAAAAACTTATGCATTCATTGTTCTGAAACTAAATTACTGGGTTGAAGAGGATTTCAATGGATATGTAGATAGCCAGAAATTATCACTAAGATAAAATTTGACTACATCCCGCAAGCGGGATGAGATACAAACTTAATTAACCACCAACTCTGATGATAAAGTTAGGGCATGGCTTTTCAGGTATGTCCCACGCACCCGATCACCGCCCTAGTAGTGCTATGACCACTTTGTGTCCTGAATCTAATCGAAAAAGACCAATGTTTGTCTAATTCCTACGTCTGTTTATTATCCTACGCTCATTTCTTCTTATTCTTAAATGCAATCATTTTTCAAGTATACCTGTCACAAGAACTTATTCCGAAACTTGGATCTGGCGGCCCAAATTTCACTTTGGCATCTCTCTTCAAGTTGGAGTTTTGAGTTGTTTCTTCTTACAACCGGACTCATCCTAGTGTCATTGCCTAATTCATTTTCATTTGCACCAGGTAAAGTCAGCTTCATTGCTGGGCTACCTGTAATTCCTTCGTCTCCTTATCATTTCAATGCGTGGATGCAAATCTCCAGATATCGTTGGGTGCGTGGTGAGAGATCTCCAAACTGGGTGGTCAGGAGCCTTTGGTCCTCCCACTTCCATCTACAGCACATCATTATCAAACACGAGTAACTTCTAATCGTGTACTTCTATTTACTTTGCCTCATGCTGGGAAAAAGTTACTACTTTTTGTCTTATTAGAGATCTGAAGGCAAGTCTTGAAAAGGATTGTAGTTATAAATTCAGTTTTTATATCAAGTTAACAATCTTCTTGTTTATGCAAGTTGGTTCTGAGACTGTTATCTGTAACATCACACGCTTCAAGTTAACATCACATAAGAAAACGATTACATTCTTCCGTAGTATGTAGGCCTTTGAACCAACCAATAGGCTTTTGAAGTTGTGATTCACTGAAGCTTAAAAGGTATAAGGCCTTCTGAATTGTTAGTTGACAATAAAAAACACGACTTTCTAAAAAGATCAACTAAATAACACGATTAAATGTGATGACCATGTATTCGCACGATTCCAGAGACTTACATGGTCTCTTTACAATCGTATAAGTTAAGGACATAGATGTGTTGCACCCTACGTGATCGTGTCTCTCTCAAACGAGCTTCATCTACTTATTCGTCATTCCTACAAAGTATATAAAGGCTTCAACAATCACTGAAAGTCTCAAAACAAGGTTGGAAACTGGACAATCTCCTCCTCCAGCCCAGTAATAGGTAAGACATGTTATGTGTAGAGTCCAAGGCTCATAAATAGGTTCATAAATAAATAAAGCATTGAAGGCCCAACAAATAGAACAACACAAATAGTCCAAAAGAAAATCTCCGCAGCAATAAACATATCGCAAATTCATTTTCCAGCTTGTAAATTCACACACCATTCTTACTTTTCCCTTTTTGTCCTCTTGTCAGTAGCTTGTTAGAAAGTTTGTTAAGTGTACCGTTTCTATTGTAAATCTTATACATAAACCTCACAGCACAAATGATAACATACAAGAGTTTTCATAAAAATTCTCTGTCTCTGCCTTCTACATGGTATCAGAGCGTTAGGCTCTTGATATACAATGACTAACGAACATGAGGGAAACTTGAGCACCACCCAAACACAACTTGAAATAAACAAAGATGAGAGTGATTCGTATGAGATCTTTGCTTCAGGGAACCCAGGCGACATCCTGGTGACTACGCTGTTGGACGAGACGAACTATCTCTTGTGGAGTAGAGCGAAGATTATTTCCCTAAAAGCGAAAGATAAGATTGGCTTCGTAAATGGCTGCTGCAAGGAGCGAGAGAACAACCCAACCTTATTGAAGAAGCAGAGAACATCTGATAACATGGTAATCTCATGGCTTTTAAACTCTATGGTTAAGGATTTAGTGAAATCGTTTCTCGTAGTTACCACTGCCAGGGATTTATGGGAAGAGTTGAGGTTTAGGTATAGTGAAACTAACAGACCGCAAATCTACCAATTAATGCGAGAAATAAGTAGTCTAAGATAGGGGAATGAATCTGTGACAAGTTATTTCACAAAATTAAAGCGACTTTGGAATGAGTTAAGATGTGTTTTGCCTTTTAGGAGTTGTCCATGAGGAATTGGTAAACTAAACAGTATTGTGGAAGACAACAATAAGTTAGTTCAATTTTTGATGGGGCTTAGAGAGGAATATGAGAGTGTAGTGAGTCAAATAATGTTGAATGATCCTCTACCGGTTGTAAATAAAGCATATTCTATGATTCTTACTGTTAAGAAACTAGGAAATGTTGTTAGGTTATCTACAAATGAGATAGGGCAGATCAATGTAGCTCTTGCAGTAAAGACTATTGGAAGTAGAAAGACAAAGATCAGAGAAGGGTTTTCGATGAGCAGAAAGAGGAGTTATGTGAGGAAAGAGAACAAATACTGTACTCACTGTCATGAGAAGGGACTCACAGTGGATACATGTTTCAAATTCTATGGAGAACCTGAATGGTTCAAGGAATTGAAGTAGAAATGCGCAAGAGAAAAAAAAGAAGCTATGCTAGAGTAGTAGTTGAGAGCTCGATTGAAACTGGTCAAGGGAGTTCAAATGGTATGAGTATCGAACAGGAGTTAGAATTCGGTGTTTTGAGCAGACATGTTTAGGAGCTGATGTGGCTAGTTATGGGAAAAGGTATTAACGAAGTCAATCACGTAGCTTTTAATAGCTACACAGGTATAAATTCTCACCATAATGATAATGATAGCTGTAAGTATGAATGTGTTTCATAGATAGTGGATTCACGTGCATCAATCCATATGACCCACAACCAAAACTTACTCAAAAACACTTACCTTACACTTGATGTTTCCCTATGATGTTACTCAATAGTTCATTTAAATCTGTTACCCAAATAGGAAGCATAACATCTTCTAATTCGATTCAATTAGAAGATGTTTTGCACATTCCTACTTTCCATCACAACCTCCTGTCAGTTTGTAAACTTGTAAAGAAAAATAACTTAACTGTTCTATTCATATCAAATAAGGTTGTGTTACAGGACCCACAAATTAATTCCATTGTGGCAAGTTGTGAGGAAATTGAGGGCATTTACAGACTCGAACCTCATCACTTTCTACCAGCAAATTCGAAGAAAGGTCCATCTTTTCGATTCTATCTCAACGAACATTTTGCTTGTAATGCTATTGATACTTTTAGTTTATGAAATTTTTGACTTGGTCACATATCCACTAAGGTTTTAGAACATTTGCATTTTTGTTACCTTAAGCCGTCAAATGATTTTTTTTTTGGAAACATATCTTTTGGAGAAACAAACATGAAAACCATTCGGAAAACATGTTATAGTAGCAACCATGCCCTTTGAGTTAATTCATATGGACCTTTGGGGCCCATATGGAACAAAAGCCCTTGATGGATCCACATATGTTTTGACCATTGTGGATGAATTCAATAGAGCTACTTGGACTTTCCTTTTAAGCAACAAAGCCCCAGTCCATCATACAATCAGCCTTTTTATTTCAATGATTGAAACTTAATTTAGCCAAAAAAATCACCAAAATATAAACCAATAATGGAACGGAGTTTATTAATACTTCCAACCTATAATTATTAAAGTCAAAGGGAATTATCCACTAAAAAACATATGTCCAGACACCCTAACAAAAAAATGTTGTAGAGCATAAGTACAAACACCTACTTCAAATAACTCGAGCCTTTATGTTTAAAGCCAACTTACCAAAAGAGTTTTGAGGGGATGCTATTTTAACCGCAACTCACATCATAAATCGCCTACCCACCAAAATTTTATCTTAGGAAACACCATATAAAATATTATATCTTCGACCACCCAATTATGATCATTTGAGGACTTTTAGATGTTTATGTTATGCGACAAACCCAAAACCCCAGAAAGAAAAATTAGAACTGAAGGCTATGAAGTGTTTACTACTTGGGTACGCGACCGATAGAAAAGCTTATAAACTATTCGTAATTGATACGCGACAAATAATGTTTAGTTGAGATGTTATTTTCATGAACACTTATCCCCTAACAAAAAACCAGAAACACCAACAAAAGACAGGCCCATTTTCAGACCCCAAAGCCCACACATTTCTTTCAACCCAAAAACATCACAAGGCCCAAATACACCACACTTAGACCTACACAACTCCATCATACCAAATCCAACGACAACACCCGTAATTCCAAATTAGGATTCCTCATCATCTAACCCCATCTCTAATCTAGCCACTTCTTCTCCTTCACCACCATCGTCGACCCCCCGTCAACCACAACCTCTTTCCACTAGATTTAGTACTAGACAAAGAAAAAAAACCTTCTTACCCATATGTCAAATATTTCCTTTACCGCTGCCACAATGGACCAGTTCGAAGATACGACCACAATATATTTCTCTAACACCCACACACTTTTCTTAGCCAATCTATCTATTGACAATGAATAGTTTTCATATGAAACTGCTAAACATAATGTTGGATCGCGATTTCAGAGCACAACATTCGAAGTGATCATAGATGAGAATATTATCCTATAAGGTTATTTCAAAGAAACCCTCATTAGCTAACACCTCACAAAGGTGGCGTGCCCACACCAGTCAATCATAAAAAAACTCACTTTTCCTATTTCCGAACAGATTTTTGGGGAAACTAAATTTGGAATTTCAATTGGACTTCATCATAAATTTGTTCCCCATTGTCTTAAGCCTCTAATGTCACCGAAATCATTCAATTTGATTATAAAATCTGAAAGTTATAGCCCACACATTTCTAGACTGTTTTTTGCACTAAAACAGTACCCTATACCCTACTTCACTCCAGAAATTGAAAGTCTTAGAAACTTAATTAAAATTCAATTGCTTCAGATGATTTGTAGCTCTATGTCTCTAGCTTATTTAGAAACAATAATCATCTCATTTGGAGGTCGGACAACAAAGTTATGGCTGAAGGAATCCGACAAGGTTTCGTCCTCAATCATATTAAACCTGTTTCGGTATAATTAATATAACTTTCTCTAGAAATATTTGATTGAGGTGTTCTTTATATGGTTCGAAAGAGGACTTCAAGATCTACAACTTTGATGAAGACCTCAAAGGCAGATTTTATCATCTAAAGGGTCAAAAATTGGATAGATAGTAGAAGTCAAACATAGATGAAAAAAAGTCAAACATAGAAGCAAAACATAGACGAAGATGACGTCATCATAGAAGGAGTGTAGATGAAGATGACGTCATCATAGAAGAAGTATAGACGAAGATGACGTCATCATAGAAGGAAAAACATAGAAAATATGCATAGAAAGATATGCATAAAAGATAGAAGATATGCATCAAAAGATAGACGAAGATGACGTCATCATAGAAGAAGATGACGTCATCATAGAAGGAAAAACATAGAAAATATACATAAGAAGATATGCATAAAAAGATAGAAGATATGTATCAGAAGATAGACGAAGATGACGTCATGACGTCATCATAGAAGGAAAAACATAGAAGATATGCGTAAAAAGATAGAAGATATACATCAGAAGATAGACAAAGATGACATCATCATAGAAGAAGATGACGTCATCATAGAAGGAAAAACATAGAAGATATGCATAAGAAGATATGCATAAAAAGGTATTTCCTACTGGATCTTCCTTACATACCCAAAGTTTCAAATCACTAAATACACTCTCTAGAGCACCTCCACTTATA
>JAOSBO010000006.1:32412451-32425219 GCA_027563915.1 Erythroxylum rotundifolium
AAAAATTCATATGCACATATCAGCGAATACTCAATTATGCAAAGCATATGATGTACTGAAAATTTCTAAATTTTCTATCCCCTAACATGAGATATTACAGATATGATGTCTTAATTATATATAAACTCATTTGGATCTATTTTAATTTCTCTCTAAGCCCGCTCAAAAACTTTTTATTGGTATCAAAGCCAAGTTGGCAAAGTCTAATGAATAAAGATTCATAGATTTGTGTCAGATGAATGGATGATTCATAGAGTGACTCAAATGGCTTTGTATGAGCCATGGGTTAAGGGGAAGTTATTATGATATGAATGGATCCACTTGTGAGGGAGAGATGTTGAAAATTCAAAAGTGGAGTAATTCCACATTAGAAAAAGACATAAAGATGAACTGAGTTATACACAAAGATAGGACTTGTAACATATTGCCTTAAGGTTTTGGGTTGAGATATGATGTCTTAATTGTATACGAGCTCACTTAGATCTAGTCCAGTTTCTTCCCAAGCCCCCAAAAAAACCCTTCATCTTTCACGTTGGTGAATTAAGTTTTCTTAAATTGGGAGAGCAAGAAACAAATTTATGGCTATTACAAGATTTTATTTTAAAGCAATAAAATTGGAAAAGCTTATTGAAATATCTATAACATTCATTTATCTATTATATGTAATCTCTATTTAAAAACCCATTAAGTGATATTCTTTATATATTAGTAAGCCAATAAACAAGTTTAATTAAAAGATCGTGGGTAAGAGTTGATCCTCTAGTTATATTATAAGTAATGTATTAATTATTCAATTCGAACCAACTTGATTGTTGAATTAATGTTATTAGATATGATATTTTGAATAAGAAGATGGATGAGTTTATTTGTCTTTATGGACTGTGATGTAGTAAGTCATAGTTTCTCTTTCTCTTCGTTTGCAGAACAATTTTGTTTAGGCTATGGGGTTTCCTTTTTGGTTCTAATCGACTATTAAATATCAAATTATTAGTAAGCAATAACCCAAATCTAGTAATGACCTATCAGCTAGGTACATTGGGAAATCAGGATGGGATCCAATCCCACATGCACCAGAATAACTATAAAAAAAATTCGTTTATATTTTGAAAGGTAAGTTTAGTAAAATTATATAAAATTGTTAACACATAAATCATATTAAAACATTAATCTTAATTTGTACCGTATTCTGAAACTTGATCATAATCTTGTCAAATCTCTCAAACTATTTTTGAAAGTTATTTATCTCAACCACCGTAGTCGCACAAGTGTCTGACTTCTAACTATATCCACAAAGCGAGTAGAGAGAACTCTACAACAATTGCTAAAAGGCGTTAAGCAAGGGGTGCTAGCTCCATTAGAATTTAAGCTTATTTATAATAGGTTTTGGACATTTTAGTAATTTAATTATAATTAAACTTTAATTAGAATTAGTAAATCTCATATTGATCCTTATTTATTAAATACCTCATATTTAATTATAAAGTTTCTCAAACTTTACAATCAAGTCCAACTTGATTAAAATATTTTTTCTCTCTTTAACCCATTTTTTATATCTAACTCATTAAGTTCTCAAAACGTTAATAATGGATTCAAATTATAACCCTAGATCACTTTTAGGAGGAGATAAATTAAAGTCCTCTAATTTAGCTTTAATTATTTAGTTAAACAATTTATATCTATAAATCAAGATCGGCATCTAGCAATACATCATGATCACCAAATATTTAAGAATGTTAAAATAGTTTTCATTAATCTTTTCTGCATAGTTTTTCCGTATAATTCAATTCTTGCTTCATTTAATGTTTTGATTAGACATAGAGTATAGAATTAATGTCTACTCTATTATGAGTCTAATAATATTAGTTATCCACTATTAGCTATTTATTCAAGTAATAAAATTTGTAAATTATTTACAAATGTCATTCCACCTTAGTCAAGGATTTCTTGAATCAATAATGATAGAAAAATGAAACATTATCCTTGATTGCTTTAGGGTGATGAATCATATCTTAATCACTCAACTACTTCCATATAGTTCATGTTACATTCAATCACTACTGAATAAACTAACAATGATTAGAATAGGTCATAAGTGATATCAAAATATAACTATCCTATACAAGGTAACCATGGAGATCCAAGCCAAATGATAACTTGTATAATCATCACAATGATAATTTCCATAGACATACAAGTAATATTCCAAATGGATTTCTCATATGCAGTTAATTTAGTGAACTTATTTTATAACAAGCGCCTATACGTTTGTTTAAATATCTCCTACTTTAGTCTATGAGATCGACTAATTCCTTCATGAGGAAAAATATAATGATTGCTAGTCTTTTGATGTTCTATTAATGTTCCATCTTAATAAAACAACGACTGGGAAAATTAAAGGATAATACATAAATGCAATATGAATCTCGTAATTATAATCTCATCATAATTTTATTTGCAATGTATAATTATCCCATAGACTTTATCATATACATCTAAATATGTACAAGATAAAAAATGTCTTTAAATTATTTTGTTACTTAATTATAACTAACTTATTGGCTCTAAGGCATAAACTAACTTTCTTCCACTTTCTTCTTAATTATCATCATAATTAAGAACAACTGCATAAATACATCGTTGTATCGTTGATGAAACCTTCCTTTTACATGCTAAATGGCTCTAATGTTTACAATACATTAATGTCTTAAACAATGCAAGGAACTATATCAAGTTCACTAAATAATTTATTGATCCAATTAATCATTTCTTCTAAATAAAAAATATATTATGTGTTAATTAGCAACCATTACTACATTGGAATCTTTCCAATCTTGAAATGATATTATTCTAAGTAAAATATGCTTTAATTAGGATTTACTTCTAAATTTAATATCCATGTAACATTGAGCTTAAATATCAACTTATAAATAGAATAATTGATATCTTTAATACTTCACAAGCATCAAATATATCAAATACTAAACATTTTTAGTACACTATCTATATACTTAAACCTAGAATAGGTAAACAACTACCAATCTATCTCTATAAATCTAATTCGCTGAATTAAGTTGTTACCTTCTTAATATCCAACAAGAGTTATTATTGAACAATTTTATTTTCAATAATTGAAAAATAGAGTTATTGTTCTCTGTGAGCAATATATCTCTACATACACTTATTACAGAGGACAATTATAATCCCACCAAACTTCTTGTAGATATAATAAATTTGCAATCTTCTTCAAAATAAACTATTTGAATTCATCATAAAAGTGAATCTTTTAATGTCGCGTAATCTTTCAACCATATATCAATCAACAAAGAAACTAGTTTTAATTGGATGTAGTACGAATTGTTTACCAACTTTTGAGAAAATTTCCCCCTTTTTTTCTTCGAAAGGGGAGTAAACAATACAAGTCTATTAGATAGTTTTATTTAGGATATAGCAAATAGAAAATTAAAAATTAAAAGTTTGAAGCCACGTTGGAGTAGACGTTTTGTAGAGAAATCGGGCTTCTGGTACTAGTGTAGTGAAGGGCTTTAGAAAGAATGGGCTCACATGTGGACTTTTGATAGGATCATTCCTTGGAACTCACTTGTAGTCACCTGGGTCATCTCTCCATTTTGATCATAACACCTACTAGCTAGCTCTAGCTTCAACAACTTGTTCACCTTTACTAAACTGCACTAAATGTCGTTATCCATTTCAGTCTATAATCGGCTATAAAACAGTAGTTTTGTTCGCCGCCAAGAGAACCTAAAACGTAGGGCAAGTACTGACCATGGACCATGGACAATGGACCATGTCCTGAGTAGAGCTTGTCAAGACAAGGATCATGCGTTAGGCTAGAATAGATCATAGGCAAGATATAGGGTCCAAGGCCACAGGGACCATTAGCCGTTTTCTTTGGCCGTTCCTGAACAGCCTAATTTGGCTGAATTATCATTTCATTTTCTTTGTTGAAGCGTCTCTAGACCTCATAGCTAATACGATTAATATTACGGAGCTCATTGTTGTATATTTCATTGTTTTGAAAGCTACTTGTTTACACAAACAATTCCTAATTCTAAGTTAGTCATATACAATGCCAAACTTTAGTGCAAAGCTGACGGTAGAGTTCCAAGGCCTAACAATATAATAATGAAGCATACGAAACTAGTAGTTTAACTCAAAGTTAGGCATACATCAGTAGAACTTTTGAGTGAGAGATTAGAGAGAGTTCGACAAAAGTCATAACATCAGCATTTTAAGTGCTGCTTCATTGCTGAAACGATATCAACTACAAGTGAACTCTAACTTGCATTTAAATAATCTCAACGGTGTCGTTTCAGTTCCAATATAAGAAGTAAAGTTTCATCTTTAATCCCTTGGGTGAGTAGAACTTTATAAATTTAATTTGATGATTATTAAATTATGAAGACTTATGCGACTTCGCATTAGTTATTTGAGTAAAGGAAAATTAAGTCAATATGAATAGATTCACTTGCGAGGGCGAGATGCTAAAAGTTCACAAATAAAATTATCTCACATTGAAAAGTGAAAAAATAAAATAAAAATTTGAGAAAATTTTAGGACTTTAGTCTTGGTTAAGATTTCTAACTTCTTATCATAAAAGTTTATTTAGCGATACTTACTAGTTAGTATTCTTACGATTAGATCAATTCTATCACAAGCTTGTGTTACTATTATTTGTGATTGAGCTTATGATAATAATTGTTTTAGTTCATTATACTATTGCCTTAGGGGGATGAGATCTCTGTTAAAAAATTTTACTAATTGTCTTAAAAACCTTCTTATTTTAGAAGTTCATGACGCCGAATATTTAAGGCCAAAGAATTTAAAGCCTTAATAGTATTTCTAATTTTTTTCATAATAATTTAGCTATTTTTTTATGACCCTTCCGGCCTTCCCACTTTTTTATTAGTTCTAAGTTTTAATAATACTTGGTTATTATATTATCTACTAATAATAATGATGATGATGATGATGATGATGGTCATGTTTATTGTCATTCTAATAAGAAATTTCTCTACTTTACCTACTTATTTCTTATTTGAATAAATACTTAGGATGCATGAATCATATTATAAATAAAACATTAAAAAATAAAAACAAATAGAAATAATAAAGAAAATTAAGTTAATAAAACACGGAGATAGAATACTATTTGATAGGTGATAGAGCCAATTCTTTACAAATAATAATAATAATAATAATGATTATGATCATGACGATCACGATCACGATCACGGAGATGACAATGATAATAATAAACAAAAATATAAATATTATAACTTGATAGGTGACAAAACCAGTCCGCTGTAGTAAAGTAGTAAATTTTTAGATAGAAAATAGAGTTTTAGTAAATAAAGGGATAGCTGTATAGCTTTAGTAAGGTAGTAGAAGTTTTGAGGAGCTCTGGTAAGGCAATCAAAAGAAAGCTTTAAAGAACATGATTAGGAGAAAAAGAGATAGTCGGCTAAAAGAAGGGTAGAAACAAAATAAAAGAAAAGATCTTTCAAACAAAAGAGTTGCTTACCGCTCTACCTTACGTGCCTTTTATAGGCATATAAAGGCTAAATTTCGAAAATTTTAATACAGTTTTAGAGTTGTTGGCAGTCTTGAGACCCCACTGGTATCTCGACATCATTTTGTTTATTAACATTTTTTCAAGTCCCTTAGTAGGATTATATCAGAATCATTTCTCAACTATCTAAGCCTAATTATGCTTCTTCTTTAGCGGTTTTGAAAGTTGATATAAATTGAGATTTTAACAGTTATTTCAATGTCTCAAAATATTTTCTTCTATTTTAGCTCATGTTAACAGCAAGGCAGGAATAGCCTGACCTGACAACTTTTTTTTAAGAACCTGAAGCAAAAGAGCCTAAGCTCGAGGCCAATTGAGTCTAGGTAGTCTAAAATTTAACTCGGCCTAATTTAACCTTTTTTTAATTTTTAAAGTTAAAATAGAAAACCAAATCATTTTTTACAAAGTAACGTTATTTTTCTTATAAATATCTTTAGGCTTAAACAACCTGAACCCGAGCTCTATTTGAAATTTAAATTTTAAACAATATTAGGTCCAAGGCTTGGCTTGAGGCTAGTCAAGTAAGACTTGACTCATTAACTTTGAGTCAGGCCTAAGCCTAATCGCTAAGTCTAGTTAAGAGTGTCTATACTTTTAAGTTCTAATTTAGAAATATTGTTTTGCTTATTACATTTTTTAGTTCTATTAGAGAAGTTTTATATTTTTGGGTAAATTTATCTCTCACCAATTAAGTGTGATTCTCCTTATTAGAATCGAGATACTAACTTATGAATCACATTTATAATCATAACGTCACTTCATTACCCATATGATGAAAAATTTTGAGATAAATAATAAAGGAGACATAAATCCTCATAGTCTTTAGATTGGTATTTGACTTTGAAGGTGGAGAACTCTTATATATATTTTGTGAAAATATTTGTGACATTGATTCATGTTGTTTCTAGAAGTTTATAAACCAAACATGGAAATTAAAGTTGATTCCAATAACTGTAAATGACGATTTGCAAAGCTTTTTAGGATGAAGGTATTAAACTTGGCTTACTAGTAGACATAATGGCTATATGTAGGTGAATACAAGAGGTTGTAAAGAACTTAACATGAATTTTTTAGTTAGAGTATTTTATTAATTTTACAAGACATCGTTTTCTACAATTTGTTAATAATAAAGATCAAAGACATGGAGGACCAAAAGAAACTTTCTAGTAATAAAACCTTTTTACAATTGTTTTGACAATTGAAAATGAGTTCTAAAATGCCAATCCTTTTGATGCACTGTATAATTTTTTTCCCAAAGATGACATTATAAATTTTGGGATTTATGAAAGGCGAAATTGTGTGATTTACACATCCCATAGAATACATGCTTTATAAAAGTAAAACATCACTTCATAAAATCTAATAAAACCATCCCCGCTTATTCCATTTGTAAAATTAACAAAGTACTCCACCATATGCAATAGGAATAAGAGCTTGGTTAAATTCCCTACAAACTTCTCTTATTATGAAGTAGAAGCAATTGACCATACAAACTTCTATTATTATGAAGTAGAAGCAATTGACCATATACATTGTTATAAGTGTTGCTAATCCTCTAAAAATTACTTATTATGTTATCTCTTATCGCATCCCACACTTTTTTATCATATGAAGTGTTAAAAATATCAAATTATATCAACAATTCTCGCTTTTAAAATGAGTTTTTGAAAGCATCTATTGGCCAACCATAATGTTTCTTATAAGAAATATTTCTTTTCAAAAACAACAACATTAGGCATTGGTCGAACAATACCCTCCATTTGGTCGATTGATGGGAATTTTGTTAACCAATGTTAAGGCATCGATCAATTGACATCACATTGTAAAGTGAGACTTTTGTTAAATTTTATTAAAGAAATGATTTAAAAATCATTCTATAAACACTTAAAGCTAACATAAATAATAAACACAAGGACAAGGCAAAATCCACTTTTGTCTGGAATAAAATCATCAACTAAAAGCAAACTAACTCAAAATACCAAGACATCATCGTTTTACATGTTATCAAGAAAAATAAAGTGCTAATTTTAGATATTTATGTATAGAAATTAAAAAATCATTTTATTTTTTTAATGGAATATCCTTTTGAGTTGCCAATTTTTGTGGATTGCTTTATACCAATCATAAGACATTAGGAAAAGCAGTCTTTATTAGTCTTTTAACCCTAAAGTTAAAGTTATATATTGAGCAACAAATATAGTGAAAGAAATAAATAAAGTATTTAAGGCTAGGCCAACCATCAAATATAAAAATTGTGAATCACCGAACAAAAATCTTATATATGTTGAGAATGTCAAATAAAACAGCACCAAATGAAAGATGTCAAAGACACAATATATCCACACCACACGAAACAACACAATCCTTCTATAATTCATGGATCTATTGTTTGAATTTTTAATATCTGAACTCTATATATAATTTCAATGTATAATGTTGTGAAGTAAGAAAAAAAATACTTGTTTCTTTATGGTATTAGAGCCAAACTTGATGCTCTGTTTGTAACAAAACAGAGAATTGAATTTTTCCACAACTATTTTTTCTTCCATTCCTAGAAATCATCCTCCTCCTTCTCCTCCTCAATAGTAACTAAAGAAGAAGAGGGCTTCAAAAATAAATTAATTAGAATATAAGACTTCATAGAGAAAAAGTCATTAAGAGACTCGAAGCCTGCTTCAGTGTGGAGATCTATAAAAGTAATGGCCATTGTTTGCTTTAGAGATAGGTGGACACTTAGGTTAGCAAATGATTTCTTTTACTTATATTATATTTTTTGACCTTTTTAATTTGAATAAAGTGGTGTTTGGGTTGTACAGACAACTAATTGCCAGTGAAAGGAGTTTACTTTGTTATGTTGTGTTTAAGAGAAAAAAAATGGAGGAAAATACATCTGAATCTACACCTGTTGTTATTCAATTAGGTCAATATGATAGAGTCTTCAATGCTGGAATCATCCATACTGAGACTAACTACGATGTTTAGTCTCAGATAATGGAAATGCATATTACAAAGAGAGAAAAACTCTCATATATTCATAGTTGTAAAAGGTCACCTAACGAATCTTCAAAGGAATACGAGATACGGTATAGTGAGAACCCAAAAGTTAAAAGATGGTTAATCATATCCATGTCTCCTGAGATCATCAAGCTATATTTACGTATTCCTCCAGGCTACGAAATCTAGAATGCGTTGTCAAAGGCTTTCTGTGATGGAAGTAATATATTATAGGTCTTCACTCTAAACTAGAGGGCATTCTCCACTAAGCAAAATGGACATTTATTCTCTAGATTCTATGGAGAGTTGACTGAAATATTTTAAGAGTGGTCATGAAAGATCCAGAAGATGTTGTGATATATAAAAGATCCATTGAAACATTGAGAGTGCATATTTTCCTAGCTGGGCTAGATGAAGAATTTGAATAAGTTCGTGGAGAAATTCTACAAAAAGATACTATTCCAGACTTGGAAGAATGCTACTCTCAGATTCGAAGGGAAGAGGTACAACAAAACCCTTTTAGCAAGAAGGTGGATGATTCTGGGATGTCTACCATGATAGCACAAAAGCAACCCAACCAAGGACAACAACCTCAAAGAAGGCATATTGACAATTCATCATTCTAGTGCACTCATTGTCGAAAAAGTGGGCATACAAAAGAACAATACTTTGAGATTGTTGGATACCCTGACTGGTGGGACACTTGAAGGAAAAACACCAAAAGAGGATCAAAAACTATTTTAGTTGAATCCACAACCACTGCCGACCTTAGAAGAGACTCTTTAACTCAAATTGCAACCATTGTCAATCCAGGTAAGGCTCTTAAAACCCATGCACATGTTAATACTAGTATATGGATAATTGATTCTCGTGCAACTAATTATATGACTTTTGATTCTTGACAAGTTTTGCAATTAAAACCATCTTAATAAAAACATTTTTCCACTGTAAATGGAACCACAAAATCAGTTATTCGGGAAGGCTCTTCACGACTCACAAATAAATTAAATTGGACTATGTGTTGGTTTTCCCATCTTTAGATTATAATCTTTTATCTATGTCTCAAGTAACCACTTTCTTATCATGTGTCATAATTTTTTTGCGTGATCATTGCGTGTGATACGAACCTCCAAACAAAGCAAACGATTGGTTATGGTATAAGAAAAGGGAACTTGTATTACCTGGAGATGGCATCAACAAACACTAAAGAGTTAAGTTAGGCATTGGTAGCAAAAAGTTCAATAAAGAAGAAGATATCAGTAATTTGGTTATGGCATAAACATCTAGAACATATGTCATTTGACTACTTTAAAAAAATATTTCCTAGTTTGTTTCAAAAAATTAATGTTTTTAGCTTTAAATGTGATGTTTGTGAACTTTTAAAAAGTCATCAAACTATTTTTCCATTATCCTTGAATAAAAATCCAGTTCCTTTCATGGTAATTCTAATGTATGAGGACCATATAAAGTTCTTGCAATTAGAAGAGCACATTGGTTTGTTGCATTTATTGATTAGCAGAATGTTGCGGATTTGTCTAATGAAATCAAAGGATAAAGCAAACTCTTTATTTCAAAGATTTCACAAGACGATGACGACACAATTACAGACCCAAATTCTAGTCCTTCACACTGACAAGGTAAGCAAGTATATGGGTAGAGAAACGTTGGTTAATGCCCTACAGCCAATCGTTTTGGTTGTAGTTTAGTGACAAATTATTTAAAGGCATTATTTATTTTGTACATATTTAGATGTATATAATAAAGTCCATGGAATAATTGTACATTACAAATGAAATTATAATGAGATTATAATTATGAGATTCATATTGTATTTATGTATTATTCCTAAATGTTCTTAGTCATTGTTCTATTAAGATTGGACATTAATAAAACGTAAAAAGACTAGCACACATTTTGTTTTTCCTTATAAAGAAAGTAGTCGATCTCATATAGAGATACTTAAACAAACGTGTAGGTGCTTGTTAGAGAACAAGTTCACTGAATGGACTTGATATGAGAAATCCATTTGGAACATTACTTGTATGTCTATGGAATTTTCATTGTGATGATTGTATAAGTGATCATTTGACTTGAGTTCATCAAAGTTATCTTGTATGGGGATTGCTATGTTTTGATACTACTTATGATCTATTTTATCATAGGTCATTTAATCGATAGTCATTAGATGAGCATGAACTATATGGAGGTAGTTAAGTGATCAAGATATGATTCATTACCCTAAAGTAATTAGGGATAATGTTCCAATTAATATTGATTCGCGAAATCCTTGGCCGAGATGGAATGATATTTTGTAAATAGTTTAGAAATATCATTAATTGAATCAATAGCTAATGGCAGAGAACCAAAATGATTGGACTCAAAATAGAGTACACATTAATTTCATGCTCTATGTCTAATTGGAACATTGGTTGATAAAAGGATTTAATT
Organism: Erythroxylum rotundifolium; assembly: GCA_027563915.1. Lineage (NCBI taxonomy): Eukaryota > Viridiplantae > Streptophyta > Magnoliopsida > Malpighiales > Erythroxylaceae > Erythroxylum > Erythroxylum rotundifolium. Next base: position 32,423,484 of record JAOSBO010000006.1, read on the forward strand.
ACACGAAAAATCAGGCACGGAAAGTTTAGTCAAAACCACTTTGACATTCCTAAATATTTGGGTGGTCGTGACGCGTTGCTAGACGCCAATCTTAATCTATGATTATAGATTGTTTAATTAGAGAATTAAAGATAAATTAAAAGGAGTTTTAATTTATCTAATTTTAATTACGAATTAAAATTAGAATTCATAATCATTTAATCAAGTTGAACTTGATTGTAAAGTTTGAGAAACTTTTTGATTAAATATGAGATATTTAATAAATAAGGATCAATAGAGATGTTGACTCTTATATGGGCATAATTGGTATTTAATTAGATTTGTTTATAATTCTAATTGAAGTTTAATTAAAAATAGTTAATTTCAATTAAATTACTAAAACGTCTAAAGCTTATTATAAATAGGCTTAAGCTCTACGGAGCTAGTACTTCATGCTTAACCCTCTCTATAAGAGTTACAGAGTTCTCTCAACTTGTTCTGTAGATACCGTTAGATGCCAGACATTTGTTTGGCTATAGTGGTTAAGACAGACCGATTTCGGGAACAGTTTGAGGGATACGATAAGATAAAGATCAAGCTTCGGAATAAGGTACGAATTAAGTTTCCACTTTACTATGATTTGTGTTAATCATTTTGTAGAATTAAATAGATCTTGGTTTTCAAGAAATCAAAAGTCACAAAAAAGTTTTGTGATTATTCCGTTGCGGTCGAGATCGGATTTCAACCCGATTTCCTAAAAAGAAATTCAACGTGTTTTGGAATCACAAGGAATTGTCCACCAAACTACTCATGTAGGCACACCCTAACAAAAAGGTGTTGCTAAGCAAAAAAACAAACATTTACTAGATGTTGTTTAAGCGTATTAATCCAGGCCCACATGTCTGTGTCTTATTGGAGAGAAGCATTTACATTAACAACGTATTTGATCAACCGAACACTTTCTAGCTCCCCTGGGTTTCAAACCCCTTTCCAGGTTCTAAATGAAGCTACTAAGTCACCAAATGTGTCTAACCTTCACCCACATATATTCGGTTGTGTTGCCTTTGTCCACCTACAACGACAAGACAAATTATCTCCTTGAGCATTGCGTTGTGTGTTTGTAGGGTATGAGATAAATAAAAGGAGTACAGATGTTATCATCCTCCAAGCAAAAAGTTATGCATCACCATGGACATTGTCTTTTATGAAGACATCATGTACTATCCATCGGAGGTTGAATTTCAGGGGGAGTATAATGAAGAGGAAATTCATACTCTTACATATCTTCCACTTCATGAAGACCAATCCTCTATTGAGCTAGTAAACCTTCAAGACACTGAAGTAGGAAATGGTGATTCTCAAACTAAGACAGGTGAAAATACCTCTGAGGAACTAAACATTAAAGAAATCTGTTGGGCACCATTTTCGGAACCCAACTCTTAATCGGAACCATATAACGTGAGCGTAAACCAACGATGTCTCCTTAACCATTATCGATTTCCTCTCCTTGCTTTGATTCCACTCATGTTGGACCCCGATTCCGGAGCCCAATGTTCGGAGTCATCATAAAATGTGACCTTGCATATTACCTTGAGGGTTATTTCCATGAGCTAGTATTAGCCAACTTAAGCTCGTCTTCATTCTCATAACATCCCAAAATTTTCATAATCTCAACACTCAAGATACGACAATCCATTCTTATGTTTATATCCTCAACCGTCACCCTAAACAAATCACTCATTTTTATCTCTTATTTG
>JAOSBO010000006.1:32425319-32435322 GCA_027563915.1 Erythroxylum rotundifolium
GTACGTGTTTGCATGGGAGTTTCTCACTTATAGATGGGCTTAGGAGAATATGGATTGAGTCCAAGTCGGTCCATGGGTGAGACAGGCCGATCGGCCCGTGAGAATCCGACCCAACCAGAGTGTATAAAACAGGCTTAATTTGTTTATCTTTCTTCAAGCTTGTAGGCTTTAGACGTATATAAAAGCCTTATCAATTGAAAATGGCAAGATCAATTAAGATAAGGTCCATTCACATATGGATGTAGAGTGCTAACAAAAAGACTAATTAAGCTTATTAGTTAAGTTAAAACTAAATTCTACAAGGATAATTAGAGTCCAACTTAACTTCGTAGAGGATTGTCTATAAAAGAGATACATAAAGATAAGTTCTTAAAACCATTATCATTAAGTTTAGCTAAAGATTTCTTACATACATAACATCTTTAATTCTCACTCACTTGAGTGTCAAAATTTCTTTATTAGAAATGCACTAGGTACTCTAATTAACTATCTTTGCAGGCATATAGACTTAGGATTTGTTTGACAAACCTACTCAAAATTTAGTGTACATTATTTGGTACCATTTGTGGGAATTGTTTTTTAATTTTTTAATATTATTACTTAATAAAATCTCAAAATAGTATATTGTCACCCAAGAAACAACAATGAACACCCATATAGGTCATTTATCTGTCATCCTTAATATAAAATTAACATCCATGAATCTCTTTAAACCAACGGTCAACCCAGGGAATAAAATATTAAAATTCAAATATTATATAACAAGAAGTTAACCAATTGATGTAAGAAGTACAAGAGACCAACACCTCATGAACTTCATAAGAAAGAGCCTAAAATATACCCTTACAATAAGTGTCATTAGCATATGACACGTAGTTGTGAGTTTAATCTGTAAGATATTGATAACTAATATCCTAGTCGAACCATTACCAATCAAGTTTAAGATGTCAATCTTAGACATTTATGATGACATGCCTAACCTTATTGATTATGTTCACTGATACAGAGAACATATAGCTTTGCATGATGTATTTAATGACATAAAATACAAGGTCTTCTCCTCCACCTAACTAGTGTTGCATTTTCAAAGTTCCAGACCTCACCTTTAGCTTTACCAGCCACCTTTCAAAACTTAACTAACTAGTTCATATCTTACCTTTTCAATAACAGGCGTAGACATAAAGATTATACCTACTTAATGTATGTAACTCAAAGGTATGAATAAAGCTTAAGAGATTAACCCAGCACTTTAGTTTTGAGGCAATCCAAACCGCTACTCTTAATGTAGGTGTGACAACAACAACTTTGTGAGCAGAACTAGGCCTTATCATCCTTTTTAGAATTCTATATAGAAAAAATGATTATAAAGTTTTGGCTCTCAAGTGCATATTAAGGTATAAAAATATTTAGATATGAAGGACACTAAGTAAAACATGAGAAGCCTGACTAATAATGTAAATGAGAATAGAATAAGGGTTGCATCTTTGTTCAGTATATTTCTAAACCAAAATAGTCAATCAAAATTAAATGCATAGAATTCATCATTTGACATTTAAAAGTTCTAGATTAACTGCTAAGTTTTTAAAACATTCTTGCTGTGTTTAAATGAACCTACAATTCAATGACAATTAGTCCTTTAAAGTCAACAGTTAATTTGAGTTTCAAGAAACAAAAATTTGAGGAAGTAAGAGAGAATTGAGTAGAAATTGGATAAGGGATAAATAGTAAAAAGAAGTATAGGATATTAGATCCGAGGAGTGATCAAGAAGTCTTAGTTGGATCTAGTGCAGTATAGACCTCTTTAACATGGAATAGTAGATACAAGAGCAATGTAGAGAATGGAATAGTTAATAGAGATAATGAGAAGATTTGAGGAGAAAGGAAAATGGAGTTGGAATTTGCTCAAAAGTTGAAGTGAGTACAAACCAAGTGGTTGAAGGAGACTCAAAATTGATATAAGATAGAAGAAGTTGAAGTTAATAACACTAGTTTTGTTTTATTTTAATATATAGTTGGACTTTGGGTTGAAATAGGTAATGGAACGCAAATTCAAGCATGACCCAAATTTTGAAAATAAAAATAAATATTATAGTCATTAATTTTAAACAAGGTCAAATTTAATTGAAGCCGAACTATTTCGCTAAGCATCAGTTGGATTCAATTTGAAATAAAGATTAAGAAAAGATAATTTTATTTTACAAAGAAAAAGATAATTTATTAATTAGCCAAAAGAAAAATTTTAAACTATTTATAAATGGCAAGATTATATTTTGCTATTTATATATTACTATTAAAGGCTAATTAGTTTTTTGAGTTAAAACTTTAGATCACAAATGGTAATTTGGGCTGAATCTTAAAAAAACAAAAACAAATGGTAAGTTTAAGTTGTGGACAATGGTGCTTACGTTTCACATGTAGAATAAGAATTGATAAGCAGGTACAAGAGTCGAAAGCTCCACCAACAGATATCTCTCTCATTTTTATTCTTAATTTTGTTTATTTTCCGTTTGCCAGCTCCGAGATAGTCTAAACAGGTTCACGTCACGATTGTGTAAAACAGATTTCAATCTTTCACGAAGATTCGTTTTTGTGTACGAGCAAGCAATTAGTTTTCTATTATTTTTGTAATTTTCTTGGTTTTTTTTTACCCTTTAATGCTAGATACGATATCATGCCTTTTGTGGACATAAATGAATAGTATTCAGAACCGAAGACAAGGCTTTTGTTGATATTGTTATTCATTGGTCACCACTTTTCTCCTTTAGAGTGAAACGGTAACCAGGAGTTAAGATTTTTAGTTTTTACTGAACAATGTACATGACTGAAAGAAAAAAACCATGTCTGTATGCATTCATTCAATTCAAGCTTTATAAGATATTTATCATTTCATGGATATTTAATTATGACAACTAAATTTTATCAGGCTATGAAAATTCATTATAAACTATGAGTATTAATTTTGTTGATATCAAAAGTTTAGTATTACATAATTTTGTTCTGAACTATGATGTTATTTATCATTATAGTAAATAATATCTTAATTAAAATTTTGTAATTAATATTTTAAACTTGGGAAATAATACCAAACCTAAAAATAAAAAAGTGTATTTCTTAATTTAAAATATATAAATAAAATCATTACTAAAGCTCAAGTTAACGATTGTTAAGGACGTTCTGCACCATCACTCCGCCGACCTTCCACATGCAAAGTTTAAGTCTCTCCTATAAAAGTGAAACATTGTTAGCTCCGACATTAATAAAGGAGCTGTGCTGGGCAACAATAACTATAAAATGAGAGTTTGCTAAAATATAGAATAAGTATATGCAACAAAAATCAATCCCAACAACAAAATAAATAGAGTCAGTAAACAAGACCTCTCCCAACTGCTCCGAAAAAGATTAAAAGCAAAATCATGTATTGGTCTAGTTCTTTAAGATATGATAGGCTGCCTTGCAAAACCGCTGCCATTAGTCACTAACTTACCCGCCTGTTTTGACTTTTCAGACATGTTGCATGTCACTCTCTCAAGTCAACGACTCTTGCGATCAAAGTATAGTATATTATTCAGTAGTATTCATATGACCGTCGGAATTCAATACTAATGCTTTGATTTCTACCTTTTTATCGTAAGTTACAGCCAAGAATTAAATTTACGAGAAGTTCAATCATTGACTTCTCTATAACTTTAACTTACAGTCTAATTATATGTTTTAAGTGAGTAGACTACTATATCAAATACTCACCCTTTTTATTAATTTATTAACACAAGATAGAGGATAGCATCAAGATTATTTTTTCTTCCTAATATTCTAAAATTTCCTATTGAAATTTATAAGTCACATTAATTCTTATTCCCCTCCACATCTTAAGCCTAAAAATGAAACATGAAATTGGAGCTTGACGCAAATATTTGGTTTCAAAGGCACATACAATCTGAAAACTCAAGTGACGACAAAAGCGGGCCCCAGGTCACGTGATAGACGGCCTATGAGGGGTAGCCATGTTGGAAGGTAGTGGGATAGGGTGGTTGTGACCAGGTCAAGGGAAAGAGTTGTGAGTCAGCGGAGTGAGGAACCCTTGGGCATGGAACGTCGAGATCGCCACCTCTTTATTGAAAGTGACGTTGATGCGTTGGTGGTGGACACATTTGTTTTGTCTTTTCCCTTGCCCTGTTTCTCTCTGCTTCGTTGTCAGCTTTTAACTTTAAAAACCTGCCTCCCCCTCTCTTCTACTATTATTATTATACATGCCTATCTTCAACCTTACTATTTTACCCTTTCATATTCTCTTCTTTTTCTTAAAAAAAAAGACAATCCATTTCTTTTGTATAGTATTATTATTATTTCAAAATAAATACATGTTGGTTGGTTTCAATTTCAAGAATATCCTTTCTTTTTCACTCAATTTCCACAAAAATATGGGTAGTTAAGACCTACTAAATTACCATTCAATAATACAATTATTATTAAAACTTTTATATTTCTTTACAACCAAGCCATAAAATTGGTTGGATTAAATTATATGTTGAATCTAATTTTAAAATAATTTAATCGCATCTTTAAATTTTGAATATAACTTAATATCAAATTTTAAGTGAATATATATCGTAATTTAAAATTTAAAGAATCCTTAAAATTAAATAATTAATTAATTCGAATAAATAAACTATAATAAATCCTACTTCAATTAAATATATTAAAATTTATTTTCATTAGAATTTTAAGACATTACATAATAAAGTTTTGTCCAACAGCACTTTATAATCCAAATTGAAATTGTATTGATAAGTTATAAAAAGTTTTGTCCAACAGCACTTTATAATCCAAACTGAAATTGTTTTGATAAGTTAACTTTATAGATTATGATATAAACTATGAACACAACTTGAGAGTCTGGAAGTAAGCCCCGATTTCTTGATAGAAAAATCATCTTTTATGCCCTTCTTGATTTCTTGTGATATTGTCATCGCGTCAAAGTAAAAACATGAGAAAACGAAATCAAAAGAGACATATTTGTCTTGAGGCCTGAGGGGGAAGGGAGGGGCATGTTTGTAAGAACGGTTAATGTCACTCTGTAACAACAATTTCTTCCTTAAAAGCCACCCCCGCCCCGCACTTGTACTGGAATTGCTGTCTGCCCTCCTCAGCTCCTCTCCATTAATTTCACAACTCTTGTCTTTTGTTTGTCTCCCTCTTTCTTCACCTCTGTTCTTTGTCACTCTCTCTGTGTTTGTGTGCAAGGATCAATAGCTTACGTTCTTCTGAGTGATGGGTGTGAGCTGTTGCAGGTGCTCCCACACTTCTCATATCACCGAGATCATCATCACCAGCTTCTTCCGTCACAAGTCTTAGGTCCGAGCTGACAAAAGTTGAATAAAAGAACATAAACTAGAGATTGTTTTGCTGTGCGAGTATCGGGCCGTTTGATTGTTTGACCCGACCTGCCCTCTCATGGCTGCTTGAGCAAGTAAATTACTTATTATTGGCCGTGAAACCTTTGAAAAGCATGGAAGGGGTTGTTGGTCGTGAGAGTGCTAATTCTGGTTCGAACTTGTGTGCTTTGCTTCAATCCCATAAAAGTAATTTTGGATCTTCTCACCCCCCCGAGGCATTTTTCCTTTCTGGATCTTCTCCGTCCTTCCTTGGTACCTTCTCTTACTCTCCCAAAATTCCCTTCCACTTTGACCATCTGTAGTGCTATCTTTGTTTGTTTTGTTTCCTGTATTTTGTTTCGACGACGAACAATACAATACAGAGAGCAAGTATAAAGCATATTTTTATTGGTCAAATTAATGAATTTTTAATATGATTGACGTAATTGCAGTTGTATTTGATGATCGTTCTACATATTACTCTTCAGCTTCTCCCCTTATTCTTATTCTGTTGTGCTTCTTGTTTAGTTTCCTGTTCTGTTTATTCCATGTAATCTGTGATATGGAGATTTCCTAAAACTTATGTCCTTATTAAAGTTTGTAATGTTCATAGTAAGAAGCTGCTAATTGAAGCGTAAAAACTAGCTAAAATTAGTCGTGCTTGATCTTCTAAGTCTTAACTATGGGGTGGCTGGAATTTAGGCCGAAGATCCATGGTCAGCTTTGAGGATGTTCACCAACTGAATGGATTTACTAGGCCATTTTTTGGGTCATTTGATAATGAAGGAAATGGAGATGATGAATTGGACGAGTATTTCCACCAACCAGAAAAGAAGAGGAGACTAACTGTTGACCAAGTTCAATTTCTGGAGAAAAGTTTTGAGGTCGAGAACAAGCTAGAACCCGAAAGGAAAATACTGCTTGCGAAGGACCTTGGTCTGCAGCCTCGTCAAGTGGCCATATGGTTCCAGAATCGTAGAGCAAGGTGGAAGACAAAGCAGCTTGAGAAGGATTATGAGGCACTTCAAACGACCTATGATACTCTTAAGTCTGATTATGATAGTCTTCTCAAAGAGAAGGACAAGCTAAAGTCCGAGGTAAAGATTGAAATTGGTTTCTTTGGATATAGTATGGAGTGGCTTGATGATGTTTGATGTTTGTCAGGTTGAATCACTGTCGGACAAGTTACTTCTTAGGCAGAACAACGGAACTTCATCATCTGTCAAAGACACATTATCACGGGAACCACAGGAAAAACATGTTGGTGATAATGATTCAGCTTCTGAGGGTGCAGTGTCCAAAGTATCAGTTTTGGCGTGTAAGCAGGAAGAGATCAGTTCAGCGAAAAGTGATATATTTGATTCAGAAAGCCCGCATTACACTGATGGGGTTCACTCTTCATTCCTGGAGGCTGGTGATTCTTCTTATGTTTTTGAGCCAGAGCAGTCTGATTTGTCCCAAGATGAAGATGATAACTTAAGCAAGTCCCTCTTGCCTCCATATGTATTTCCAAAGCTTGAAGTTGTGGAATACTCGGACCCTCCTGCACCTGCAGGTTTTGAAGATCATGCGTTTTGGTCATGGTCCTACTAAGTTACACCGTTCGTATATAACGCCTCATGCCGTGTTCGAAGCTTCTTGTAGGAGTCATTGCGAATAAGTAATAAACACAGTCCATGCTGTCCAAATGTAAGTGTGATGTTGGGTTTTGTTTGTAGACTGTAGTTGGGAATGATGAAAAGTTGCCATAGTTTTAGTCCTTTTCGTATTGGGTTTTCTTGAGATGGCGTTGGTGACGGTGAAACTTTCATGTAATTAAATAACCCGTTCAGATTTCCTAAAATTAATTTGGTTGATGGTTCTATTCAATGAAGTTAATTCGGTATTATTGTAATCTTTTCGCTCCCTCCTCCTGGTTTCCTTCATTACCATGTCGTTCATACACCAAGCTTAAGCCTTTCGCGGTTTACTGATATATCCCGTCTTACAAATAGGTTAACTTCTAAATTAACATAAAAAGTGTTGTTATACAATGGCTTTTAACGTGCTATAGGTATGCTTGTTATTACACGTTTGCGTTGACTCGTTAGAAACTCGCAGTTACGTGTACTCCAGAAACGAACTTGCAAATTCATCTGATTGGGAATCAAAAGCACATGTGTAGCTTTGGAGTAACAACTAAGACCTCACTAACATTCGTCAAAACAAGAAGTTAGGTACCAAAATGTTTGAGAAACCGCTTTCTTGCCTTTCTCAAACATCAGATTGAGGAAGATCCATATTTTGAGACTTTTACTAGCTAATAACGTATAACTCACAGATTGTTACTTGGCTTGACAAATCTGAGGTCAAATCTTTGTTTTCAGGTAGCAAGGTTCTGCGAAATAGTTTACGATGAAGGGCATCAGAAGAATATGGTAAACCAGCGAGGCTCGTTAGGAGCTGGTAGTTCGACGATTGTTTTGATGGATGAAACTCTGCAGTAGAGCAATAAATATATATCTTTTTTATCTTTACCATTGTTATACGTGACAATGTATATGTGTAGGTCCACACTATAAAATATGGAAAATTGACACGTCGATATGAAACTTGATAGTGATGTTCAGGCTTATCCTCCGGGGGTCATCATTAGCTACTTCTTAGGACAAACTTTGTCCACAATTATAGCAAAGTGTTTGAAACTATTCTAAACATAAGATGATAATCCCGTTGTCTTATCATAAAGTTCTGCTGATTAAGTTAGGAATCATAAGCTTGATTACCAAATACAAATTTTCTAAAGCTACTCTTGTAGGCTTTACACAATCACAAGTCCTAATTATGACTAAGGACTACACAACTTGAAATATTTGACGGAGGTTACGACTTCAACTTTCTCTTCTGTTGGCAAATAACAAATATATGCTTATTTGTATTCAATTAGATGTATAAATAAATAATTAAAGGTTTAAATACAAGAAAAAGAAGGCGAGGTAACAAATTTGTTGAAATTGAATAACTTGCCCTTTACGGCAGATCAGAGCCTGGACGTAAGAACGTGCCAAGTGGCGAGCTGATCGTGGAAGCTGGAGTTGCCTCTCAAAGTTTCTTACCCACCACTGCTGGTCAAGACAAGAGTTGATGGGGATTGAACAGATGCCACCCACGTGTATGGTTTAGATATACTCTCAGACAACAAGACCGATCGCTTTCACCGACAGCCTCCACCGAGCAAGCCCCACAAGAGGGAATCTCCACCACTCCTGTGGACCCCCGAATGACGTGGACGTCTTCAGATCGTCGTGGCATGTGATCCTGCACCTGATTGGCTGATCATTCAGGTCAAAAATCGACGGGTCCCAGTCCCACCACAGTGATCGCGATATCTATTTTGTCCTTCTCATTTTAGGCGTTTGACAGGCGAAGGAATGGAGAAAGAGATGTGGGCAGACTTTGGGTGGAGTGGATGAACCTGGGAACGGGATGTGTATGGTGGTGGGGCCCATCGATTTGAAGGTGAATGGCTGAGAATTTGCGATCAGCGGCTGTCTCACACGTGTTCAACTGCTCGATGAAGATTCTTTATTCCGGTGGAGTAAACAAGGCCCGGTGTTGATTGGCCCCAGTATTGTAAAGAAAGTTGTTTTTTTTTTTAAAGCTTATCCATATTTTAAACACCTCACGTATGATTAAGCGGATGTACGTTCTTTGCAAATAGGATGAATTAAAGATATCTCGTCTTTGGTCTCGATAAAAAGTTTTCAATGTTTTAAAATCTTAGATTTAATGAAGACGAGGTTTTGATCCTTATGCAATATTATAATAATTAATGCAATCTGGAGACGAATTAATAAATGCAATTGAGCATGATAAAACTATTTTAATATAAATCAATAATACAATCAAATAATAATTTAAAAAAGCTAAAAGACAACAAGTAGTTTAGTAAATAAGCCGTATCTATGCGTATTCTTCACATCATCCCTACTTTCAACAAGGCTAGGAGAAACCTACTTCTGTGTTTCTCTTCATTGTACGGTTTACCCACGAATCGAACTTTATTTTCACAACGGGAATTGATTCATCTAATTCTTTTTAAAATATTCACTTGGTAACTATGGTACTAAAGCCCGAACCTGCTCTCAAATTCGTTTAATTCCTCATTTATAGTAACAACTCAACTTTCATCAATAAAGACATCTTGTATAGTCTTAATATGAGAAATAAAGGTAAGATGTCGTATATTCCTAACATGATCTAAATGAAATTGCATTCAGTATGCTTTGTGGGGTTCATATCCTATAACATAGGAGAATGAAAGAGATCTTGAAATGTTAAAGTACGATGTTGATATGAGAATGAGATTTAGTGTTTGTTTAGTTGAGCTTATATCAGTAGAACTTTTGTCAGTAAAATTTTTCTAAGAAGAGCTTTTTTAATAAGCTAATTGACAGTTTGACCGTCATTTAAAAAATTTTTGAATGAGCTTCATACAATAGACTGTTTGATAACATAAAAATAAAAAGTACTTTTAATTTTAACTATATTTTATTTTGTAATAAAAATTATTTGTGCATATAAATATTATTTAAAATATACTAAACAATATGCAAAGCATAATATATTAATTATTATATAATTTTAAATCA
>JAOSBO010000006.1:32461152-32494229 GCA_027563915.1 Erythroxylum rotundifolium
AGAAAGTTGGGCAAGGGTCTTCTGATTTCCAGCTTTCACTTGGAACTGCCGCAGGCTGCATTATAAATGTCTGACTTGTGTAAGAGAACACTTCGAGATTCGAAGACTTGTGTCGCTGTCTATGTGTGCATATGCAAGGGCGCGTGCATTCACTCACTCCTCCAACTTAACAAGGTGACTGAGAATTGAGAAACTAGGATCACCCTGAAACTCGCCAGAAAAATACAAAGAAAATCGAAAAGAGCCAAAGGTATTAATACAATTATCAGTAAATGAGCAATCATCATTTCATTTGACCCCTCTCGTTGCCAGAGAGAGGGAAGGCGTTCGAAAGTTTCCCCAAGGAAATGGCAAATGTGAACTGTTTCAGAGCCTAAAAATCTCTTGCAATCAGTGCTCAATTCAAATGCAGTGGTTGGCAGTGAATTCTAGATCACATTACTGTTGAAGCTAGACATCTTTTGTCTACTGAAGTTCATGATTTAGTATGTCTATAAATTCTGTCATCTTCATGATGTTTAATAATGAGGGCGTCAATCTGTTACGGCCCATAGGCCACTCCAATTTTCATAAGATGCTTAATTACAATTATTATCAAGCTTGACAATACTACAATCTCCATCAAAGTAACGATTTGGGGTCAAACGTTCAAGGATGACTCTCCTGGACTGTATTTAACAAACTTCGACACTTATCAACTCAGGACAAGGCCTGATGACTACTTTCATACCAAACATGATTACTTTCTTTATTAAATGGAAGTCTACAATGCAAGCAAAGGGTTCATAACTTATGGAGTATGCCATGAAAAGTGAAAACATATGATGACATGGTGGGTTTGACGTGCCCAGTCTTTTACTTAAATTGTAAATATTTTGTTCTTTGCTAGTATTGCGAATATTCATGAAATAGGAAGTTATTTTCTAAGATAGATCACAGCATGGATTATGTATCTCATCATACCATTATGTTAAGTCACGACATAATACTCAATCAGAACCTTATGCATCTCATTATGTTGTTCATCGCAACATAATTAATATCAGTTTACCAGAATCTATTAGAAAGTGATCCTTTTAACATGAAAGGGTTGCCAACAAATATTAGGGTCATCCATTTGCGAGCTAATTGCTAAGAGTCGTCTACTAAAGTCTTATTTGATAACTAGCAAAAGAGAGGCGGGGGATATGAATGCAATCTTTATATCCTAATTTTTACTTATTTGATTTTAGATAAATTACGCAATGACAAAACTGAAATGAATATTAAACAATTCTAAATTTTTATTCTTAAGAGTGCGTAGTTATAAGATGGAGTAAATTATCAAAAATAAGGAACAAATAGTGAGTGACATATTATTAAAATATTATCAAGATTTTTAAATATTGTTATCAAAGTAACATATTATGGTGTTTTTTGTATTTAATTTCTTTAGCAATTATTTTAGTTTGTTTCATTAATAATACATCAAGTAAAACAATATTTTTTATAGTTCATTAATTTTTTCTTATCATAAGATTCATTCATAATTATTTAAACATTAAAAATTTATAAATCATTGAAAATAAAATTGATTAATTATTTATAAAATACAAAATATTTTGATTAATTATTTACAAAATAAATCATTTAATAATTACATGTAAGTAAAAATTTCTTATCATTTTTTCCTAATATTTAATATGAAATACTATTATAATTATTATCTTATTTAATCACATTCTTGGTGATTATATACCAAGCATGCATAACCAGTAATTCCATTCTTATTCTGATTCTTATTTGTCGTTCATATGCCCTTTTTTATTATGATTCCTTCACTACTATTTACTAAATGAGACTAAAAATTACATGCCCAACTTTTTGGATTAAGACTTTGGGTTGCGAATTCTCTATGTAATCATCCATGCCCTTACTATAAATAGCTGTAAGTTTGTTTAACTATTTAACATCAAATTAAGTCCATTACTTAATTTTAATTCATTAATTCCTTACTTCATTTATCTAGAATATATATGATTATATACTTCACAATATTTTATTTAATACACACTAAAAAATGTTTCGTTATTGTATAAAACTATGAAAGTTTCTTAAATAGACACTAGTATCAATGCAAAACCAAATAATCATGTTTGATTTAAATAATTCGCAAATGGAAATTAAAAACAACTTATTAACTTTGATTCAATCCAAAGTTAATAAATTAATTTGAGTTAATTGAATTTTGACCATAATTTAGGTTTGAAGGTCAGCTCAAGTTGATTCAAGCCAAATGAAATTTTAGTTATATTTAGAAAATGACATTATTTTGTTAAGTATAGTTAAAGCAAAGTCATTTTAATTTTTAGATTATTCAAGTTCGATCAAATTAGGCTCAAGCAAAATTTTATAACTCAAATCATATCCAACCCATTGTCAATCCTATTCACAAAAAAGGTATTTTCTCTCTTCACAAGTAGCGCATAATTTAAACATGGATGAACATTAATCATAGGAAAACGAAACTCTTATCTTAACCATTTGGGTAACCTCCTATGGCGAGCTAGATTGTTTTCATTAGTTATATCCCACTAAATGAGCTTCATGTATGGTGTTATAATGGCTAGTTTAATTGCAGCATATCGGCCATGTTATGTTCTCAGCCACAATATGTCAAACAACTGGAAGGCATGACTTTTCACAAACACTTGGCATGTGAAAGGACTCATTCCGAAGTTTCCTTTCTAAAAGTTAAAAGTGTGGGAAATGATGGGAAACCCTTTTTTCACTCGTTTTATTAAAAATTTCGGCAGCACAATGACTATATCTTGACCTTCTTAAAATTTTCAAAAAACCTACATAGCAAATTTTAAAACACTTACAATATTTCATAAATCATCTCAACTTCTGGAATGAGATCTCAGGTTCACATCGCAAGCAATCATAAACATACAATTCTCAACATTTTAAAAACATCATTGAGGATTAAAGCCTTTATAGTTAATTAAGAAAAAGATATATATAATTCCACTAATATTCACAAGATCACATTTTTGAACTCTTTCCAAAATAATTTAAAACATATCTCATACATAGCAAAAATAATATAAACACAGCAACACCTGACTATACCACTAATCTTGAGGGAGAGCCCTAATTCCTATAGCACCAGTATGCATACCTGGGGTAGTTTGTTTAAAAACATAAAATAAAGGTGAGCTAAACGAGCTCAATAAATGTATTCAGTTTATAAGAAAATTGAATTTTTCATAACAACATAATTGAAATATTCCCATATAGGCTCATGGTAAAATACTTCTCATAATAGTTCATTCGTGCATAATAATAATTGATACTCAAATAAAATTTTGTAAAACACAATTTCAATTTTCCTAAAAAACTATTCCAAAATGCTTTTCGTCATTAAACTCATAAGATATAAGTTTCCATTTTCCTTTTTCCTTAAACAATAAATAGTGGTGGCAATAAGTTTTCTGAAAACTTTTATACTGAAAATAATTCAACCACTATAATTAGTACCATATGATACCACTTAAATCAGTTTTAACATAAATAGCAGCAACATTACTATTTTCATGACTTTCCTTACTCAACATAACCCACCAGTAGTTTCTTTACCATATGGTACACTAAGCATAAAGTCACCGAGCTGGTTCTGCATTGCTTGCTCGCGACTAGTTAACTATTATTTATGGAGCTGATTCTGCATCGCTTACCCATAACAGGTTAACCACTATAGACGAATAGTAACGAAGCTGGTTCTACATCGCTTACCCGTAACAAGTCACGGAGTTAGTTCTAGATTGCTTACCCGTGACTAGTTAACTACTATTTATAGAACTGGTTCTACATTGCTTACTCGTAATAGGTTAACCGTCATAAATGTACAAGTATAATAATATATATAGAGCCTAGCGGTGTACCATACATAAAAGCAACCCTTACATTTATGGCTCGTCTTATTTTCTAAATCAAGTATGAGAGGATTCATAATTGAACTATTTCAATGTAACTCCTAATCATATAAAATTTAACTTTCAAATTAAAACTTATATATTGCCAAAGCATACGCTTATGTTAGCAATATTCACTTGTAAAATATCATTAGCATAAAACTCAACATAAATATTCATTTCACAACCAAATGAAAATCATTTGCATAAACTCAATTTAAAGTACACTCAATGTAACATACCACTCTCTTAGGGTCTGTGTCCGACATTTTGAGGAACATCCGAACACACACATCCCACAAGAATGGTATATTAGAGCAGTCACATCACTTATCGGGGTATAATGTAGAATATAAACATACATTGTCATTTCATTGAAAGCATTTGGTTCATAAACATAAAAATTCATTATGTTATTACACTCATAGTTTATACATACTTAAAACACAACATGTGAAGGTTCACACCCCTATGCAATATTTACAATATAAAACTGGATGCTGGATCAAGGCATTGTAACTAGACTCTTCAGAATCAGCAGACTAGACCTTTGAGCCATTCTTAATGCCCAAAATTGACAACTACGATTGCTCCTAGTTTGCCTTAGGCCTTATGCCTCTTCAATACCTGAAAATCAACATTGCAATTTTAATGAGATTACGAACTCAGTGAGTGAACCATCATCGATGTGCTCACCCATATTAGGACAAAAATATCACAAACAATAACCAATTCAGATGTATATCAAGTTGTTCAGAATTAGATCTCATTTAACACATCTCCCAATTGTGTATACTAACCCACAATATATATACATTTCAGTAAACACATTATGAATACAACCATTTCATATAATCATTTCAGAATAACCCAATGATTCATTTCATCAACATGCATGCAAATTGCACTACATTGGGTTAACACAATTCAATAACTTTTCACAATTTTTCACATAATACATGTAAAGATAAATATATACAATGCACATGAGACTCCATTTTTATTTTTATTTTGTTATGACCGAGTGCCTATTAATTGACCCATATCCTTCATGGATACCAGGCTTATTCAGGTACTAACCCATATCCCTTGTAGATACCGGGCTTATTTTAGGTTCGGACTCATATCTCTTATGGATACTGGACTTATTTTAGGTACTAACTCATATCCCTTGTGGATATCTGGTTTATTTCAGACTGGTCACTCCGGCCATAACTCCTTTATCTGATCATATACATGAATGCCATGAAATGTATCATTCCATATCATATGCTATCAATCACTCTATTTTGGTATACACAGTCATTTATCATAAACATCGGTTCATAATCCGACATTCAACATTCCGTTGAGAATCACTTATTCCATACACATTTACATTTACATTTACCATCGAACCGTGGTCCGACACTCATCAATAATATCAAATAATACTTAGTCGGTCAAATTCACATACAATGAACACTTCCAATACAGTTCAGAATAATGGTCTCCTTGGACAATTGATGTCTAGAATTATGGCAATCAAACCAGTAACAGTTTAATTATTGACAATAATCGAATAAAA
This sequence comes from Erythroxylum rotundifolium, assembly GCA_027563915.1. Classification (NCBI taxonomy): domain Eukaryota; kingdom Viridiplantae; phylum Streptophyta; class Magnoliopsida; order Malpighiales; family Erythroxylaceae; genus Erythroxylum; species Erythroxylum rotundifolium. The sequence continues at coordinate 32,466,676 of JAOSBO010000006.1, forward strand.
CAATTCAATCATAGTGAGGAAGCAGCTAGGTTAACTCACTACACATATAACTCAAACAGAAAAAACACATATAATTGAGTTGACACATCTAAGTTAACTCACAATATATTCCAGGTGAGCTATTGCCTTGATGGTACAACAGTGTCTAGATGTTGTTGATTAACTTAGGCTTTTATATCATACAATACACACATAATTCACATATTACTAAGTTGATCAATCATATAATTGGCCAACTATGCACATGCATATGTATCATGTTCAATGCTTGCTTAATTGACTATCCCAGTTATACTTCATAATTCATATATGCTTAATTTAAACTTAGGTTTACACCTTAATTATACAAGATTATTTCTAAGTTCATCACTCAAGCATCCACTAAATTATTCTAGCATTATAAGATCATTTTCATTCATTCCATGTGATCATTCTCACAATTTCATCGAATTTATATTCGTTAGACAGATCTTATGTTCGTAAGGCGGGCCTGTACCTACATATATTGTCTTTTAGAGCATTTTTATTCTAAATGGCTAGTGAATGTCTGTTAGGTGAACTTTATGTCCACTAGGAGGACATTCTCAGGTTTTTTAGCTTCCCAGCTCAACTTATGTCCGTTTGGATGGACATCATGTCCACTAGGCCGACCTTCTTGGGATACTTATAGACATTTGAAAATTTGACCTTTTAGACAGCCAAATCTCTTCTCGGAGTCTTCATAGAAGTTGTAGGAGTAGGAGTCCTCTTCGAAAGCATACTTAAATGACCTTAATCCTACATCCACAAAGAAAGGTATGCCTCTTACCCCAAAATATATCCATTCACCTAATCCTATTAATCTCAATCTATTTCCTTAATTATATCCTCAATTATCACCCTTGGCGATCACACATTTAATCACTCATTCAAGCATCATACTAGGTTCATGTCAAAATTCATTCAAGCCTAAATGCATCATAGGAAAATATCTTATCAATTTTTGTCTCAAACATCACATAACAAAAACATATTTCATGTAAAAGGCATTCCCATTTCCAGCTTTTTCCAACTCTGTTTTCAAGTTAGTTTTATATGAACATTTGACTTAGAAAATAAGGAATTTAGGCAACCCCTTCTTCTAAAATAATATTTCTATATGTATTAAGTTTCTAACGACACAAAATTCATGCTGTTTGGTTTAGTATTCTGTAAGTATTCCAAAATACTACAAATTGTTCTCATACCATGACAGTACACAATTCTCAGCTTCAAGCCCAATTTAAAGACTCTTAGAGACAGAATTATAATTCAATTCCTTCATGAAAAGTGTAGCCATATGTCTCTAGTTTAATCTAAACTAAAAAATTACCATTTATATACCTACATAGCAAGATATGATCGAAATACCTATGTTTGTTCAGTGAAAATACTCCATCTAACCTATTCCAACATACTTCATCATTAACCTTACATACAATTCATCCTTAATCACTCATCATGTATGTTATGCTAACATATAACATAATAGGGAAATCAATCACTTACTTGTTCATTCAAAGTCTCCTCAATTTGCAAGCTAATCAAACCTCTCAAGCTTTCAAATATACTCCAAGAATAAGATGGAATACAAAGGATCTCCAATCACAAGATGTAGACTACTAAAGTTGACAAAACTCAAGGTTTTGAGAGATGATGTGAAGAGGTCGGTGGTGAGGGGTTGAAGGAGGAAACATAAGACCAAAAACACAAAGGGAGATGATCTTTCTAGTGCAAAATTCGTGGGGTACAAATGCGTGGTGTACAAATGTGTGGTGGAGAGGTGGGTCACTTGTCAAATGGAGAGCTATACCATGTGTCTTCTTCTCATGCTTCCAATTGTCACCTAATGCTTGGTCCACTTGTTATTTGGTTTCCTAAGCCACTTGTCACTCATGTACTCAAGTCATTTGTCATTCAATTAGCTAAGCCACATGACACTCATTGCTCATGCCACATATCACCATTCTATAGGCCTAACATACCTAAATGTCCATGTATCATTTTTATCTTGCTCTTTAATGTTTTTCGTAAATTTAAGTGTTCTCAACACTTTTTCAATTATTTAGTCATATTAATAAATTCCTAATTCACTAATTCTAATCGTCAAACAAGATTCATGACATAACCGACACACAATTGCATCATAATCACTTAAAATCTTTCATATCCTAGGATGTGTCAATTAAATACATATACTATCTTTACAATGTTTCTAATTCATGATTCATGTGTGTATGCAAATATGGTGCATGCCTATAGAATGTCTTCACATATTCTCACATGATATGACTCAATCTAACAATTATTCCTTAAGTGTAGGAACGACCTATTACACTCAAAACTTACTAGTCTCCATAAATAGAAACCATTTGTATAAAGTCAATTTAAAGAACACTCACAACTTACTAATCTCCATATATAGAAACCATTTGCATAAAATAAATTTAGAGATCAATCATATGTCACCAATTCTTTTGCAACGAATTTATTCATATAAAACAATTAAAATACACTCACAACTTCGCAAACTTATCGCCAAGCACACTCACATATTCTATGCCTCTTCTTTATTTACACAAAGCACATTTTGTTTAGGTATTTATTTCCAAATTAGGAAACAAGGCATTAAAAATATAAATGTGGTTTAACCGAATTTACGATTAGTATTTTATCACATAACATATATGCTAATTGCATTTCCAGTTACTTCTGTAAGCTAAACGTATTGCTCTTTGTTTCAAAATCTAACTTCGGCAATTACTTCAATACTATCATTTACTCATTCTAAATTATCAATTTCTTTAAAACACTACCTCACGCAATCCACATCTGGTAAGTTATATTTCATTTACGTCTATGTGTTTGCAAAGTTTCATAAACATCAAAAAAGGTTCGGTTATGATTCGGTAAAACTTGGAAATGAAAACAAACTCAAAGTATTGCAATTTCCTGCCTATTATTTCCCCTACCCAAAATTTATACTTCTACTTATTCCTTAATTTTCATATAGAAAAATTCAATGTCTCTATTTTCCATGACATCAAAATTTTGGCCATTTGGATCGTGAAATATGCACCAAATACCACGAATTGCTTCAACACAGAGGCAATATTAGGTTAACATTTACAATCTCAAATTTTATAGTCATTAAGCTAGAATTAGGTCAAGGTCTCTTCTAGAGATTTTTAGTACTATGTCTCATGTTTCACCTTCAATTTGAATCACCAAATTTGGAGGTCTTTAGGTCGAGTTATAGCCAAAACATTGGCAACGATTCAAGTGAACTGAGAAACAAAGACAAAATTTCCCTAAACATAACTCTTTCTCTTATCATATTCAACCCTTAAATGCTTCCAAATCATCATTTAGATTACATGAATTTATCCCACACAAAAGCCCCAAAACTAGAAATTTAGGTTAGGAAAACTTATCAATTTATCTTCCAATCTCTTAGGTATTTGATGAGTACCTCCACTTGATCAAGATCTCTCCAATTTATGCTCCTAAACCATGAAAAATGGTAGCTACATTCTTCTTCTCCCTCTTTGGCCAAATTTCCCCTCTTCTCTCTTCTTCTCTCCCTTTTTTTTGGTCTCTCATGTTTATGTAGAAAAATGAAGCAAATTGTCTTACTTTGGCCATTTTATACCCTTTAGTGCATTACACATGTCACTCTCCAATTGGTCCCCTTTTAGTGACTCATTAATTCACTCGCCTCCTGTAAAAAGACCAAATTAATTGATCATAAAATACTCTAATGAGGATCAATTATAATTGATTGGATGCTTTTAAAACAATTCAAATGGGTTTAAAATCATTAATACCCATTGTTTTCCAAAAATGACATTTTAACTTAAACTTTCAAAACTCCCAAAAAAACATTTGATCGGCCTTTTTTAAATTCATTTTAATATCATTAAACTCTAATACTTATTTCATATATTTTTTCAAATTTTCAAGGTTGGGCTTCCAAAATCACTACTTAAGTGAAAATATTATTCATTCGAATTCACTAATTATTTAGAAATATTATTAACCGAAATCATCTGGATTTCGTTCAAAAGTGTCACCTAAATTTTTAAAGCACATTTCAAGGCTTTTAAAGCTCATTTCAACTAATTCCGTAGCTTTTTGGAGTTTTCGAAAATTTTTCGAGAAGTTTCTGATCTAGTCCAAAACTATCTCTGGTATATCCGTGATCTCCGTCATAATCTCAATATTACATTTAAAGGCTAAAATTACTCTAGTACACCATAAATACAACATACTCAAATGCATGTATAACACATTACACAATACAATTATTGAACTAGGATATTACAATATGCATGTTGTTTTAATAAAAAGGAACATGAATTAGGCTTAAGACAACAAAATAACATACTTTATTTATACAAAAGAGTGATATAACATAGAGTGAGACATCAGTTAGTCTCTAGCACTCAATTGCATAATTTTAAATAAATAACAAAATAGTTATAAGATATCAGTTTTCCCAACAGATGTTATTATAACGTAGGCTTAGCTTAAAGAGCAGTTAGATCAACCCATATAACTGATAATCAAAAAATGTCATAACTATTATAATCCCCACTAGTCAATCGAGTAGCTATAATAGTCCTAATTGTTCCAAAATCCTTGCATGATGTTTCCATTATTGATCTAAACTTTAGCTAAGTCAGATTTATGCTTGAAGTCTCCAACGAGATTTGCTTGGTACCATTAACAAGTTGCCCTATTTTCCTTGCTAAAGCATGGCCTCACTATGCTTGATTAATTTTGGTGAGCAAACTACAAGGAGTCACTTGCCACCAAATTGGCCTAAAATGAGCAACAAGACTTATGGACCTCCCCCCTTAAAAAGGAGCTGACATCCTTTTAAAAAGGTTCTCAAAGTAGGCCTTTACTTATCCTCAAATTACCAAAGAGAAGTGTCTCTTTCCTAAGTTGTATCATCAACTTCCCTTCCTTTTCATTGCACTAGGAATTCCATCCTTCAATTTTTCTTATGATGTTTTAATAATCGATGGTCAATGATCTTGCTTATATTGTCATTAAACTACTTTTGCACCATCTGAGGGGCATATTTTGATTTATTCCATTTTGGTTCTTTCATATCTTTATAGAACTTTTGTAGAAAACTTACATAGAAAGTAGGATATACCTTTAGTTTTTTAGGCATTTTTAAATGATAAACAAGATTGCCAACATTTTTTATAACTTTGAAAGTACTATCATGCTTCGAAATCAATCCCATATGTAATGGCATCTCACTTATCTTTTTTCCATATTTGGGGTTTTACCTTTAACAATATTTTGTTCCTAACACTAAAATCTAAAGGTCACTAATGTTGGTTCGCATATTTCTGCATAAGATTCTTGGTCTTCTATAAGTTGTCTTTTGCCTCATTCCCCATTTCATGCTTATCCCTTGTAAATATATAAGTAGTAGGACATTGGCCTCCCGCTTGCTACTTTGCCACCTTTAATGAAGCGAGTGACATTGGCCTAATGCTAAGTCAAAGGAACTCTTCTTTGTAAAGGAATATTTTTATAGTTTGTATGTAAACTGGGCACTATCTAACAACTCTAGTTAGTTTTGTTGGCTACCAATTAGGTGGTGTCTCAAGTAATCTTCTATCAAAGCGTTTGTCCTCTCGATCTGCTCATCCATTGATTGGCTATGGGAAACTTAATTTTGCCCCTATTATATTAAGTAAGGATGCTTAGAATATGTCAGTAAATATAGAATTCCGATCACTCACAATGTTCATTAGAACACCAAGGTTTTTTACAACATTTTGATAAAATAAATCAGATGCTACTTTTGTAGAGCTGACAATGAAAATCACATGCTAAATTAGTTGATCCATCACTACTAGCACTAAGACTTTTCCATTAGCACCCAAAAATCCCACAACGAATTCAAGAGATACCAATATATAAGGCCTCTCCAAAATGAGAAAAGGTTACAACAATTTTGCTTGCTTTTGCCTCTTCACTTCATCTTATTGACACACTAAGCAAGTTTGACAGTGAACATCAATGTCCTGCTTTATATGAGGCCAAACATATGAGTGGATTAGTAGCACCATCATCTGTCCACTTCCTGGATATCCTTCCCATTATGTATCATGAACTCATACATGGATGCTCCCTATATTCCACCAAAACTAGGGGCATATAACCTACCTCTTTTTTCTATGAGTAGCTTAGCTAATATCATTTAGTTATGACATCGTGAAGTAGTTAGTATCAAGCTTACCCTTTTGTTGAATTCAACCCTTTAATTTAGTTTCAATTCAGGACAAATTATAATAAGCTGTCAACACCTCTCTCCTACTAAGGGCATTGGTTACTTTGTTACACTTCCCCAGTTTGTACTCCTAGGTAAAGTTATGTTTAGCTAAGAATTCTTACCACCTTTTTAGTTTAGCTAATAACTTTTTTTACACCTTAAAGAAAATGTTTGCCACTTTATACTTCTTAATCACAAATTTTGATCCAAGCAAGTAAACACTATACTCATAAGCAATGTAGTTCTGCCACTATTTTATTATTTGCACAAAATGTCTATATTTAGCATCGTCAGGTTTTTTACTCCCAAATAGCTATGGGATGTCCCTCTTGAACCAATACATCTTTAATTGCTTTATTTGAATGGTAATTGAAAATCTAGCAACCTTAAAATTAGTTTTGATGCAATGAATTATTTGAGCTTTTCAAAAGCATCCATACAATGATTTGTACAACTCCATTTCCTCTCCTTCTTAAGTAAATATATGAGAAGGGCTACTTTCTAACAGTAGTTATGGATTATAAGACCAAGAAAAGATCATAATTATGACATTTTTTGGGGGAAGTAGTTATGGATCATAAGACCAAGAAAAGATCATAATTATGACATTTTTTGGGGGTTGGTCACTTTAGAATAGTTTGTGCCTTCTTCGAATCCATCCAAAATTAGTTTCTACCCATTAAATAGCCAAACAAATTAATTTCTAACCTAGTGAACTCACATTTTTTCATCTTGGCATAAAGTTAGTTCTTCCTTAAGCACTCCAACAGATATTTCAAATAAGTTATATGCTCCATCATGGAGTTGTTATACACCATAATATCATCAAGGTACATAACTACAAACTCATCTAAACATTTGTATAGTAAATCATTCATAAGATTACAGACTATGACAATTACATTAGTTAATCTAAAAGGCATTACTAAAAATTCATATGCACCATACCTAGTTACAAGTAGTTTTTGGTTCTTCATTTTTCATAATTTGAACTTGCTAATACCCCGATCAAAGATCTAACTTCATGATTATGACAACCTTGATTAACCTATCTATAAGGTCTTGAACCAAAAGGATGGGATACTTGTTCCTGATGATGACCTTATTCAATGCTCGATAATAGGATAACATATTCAAAAGTTTCAAAATTTTTAACATTTTTGAGAGATCAAGAGGTCACAATTCAATTCTTATCTATTTTAATTGGGATTACTTAGTTAGATATCAAAAGTGGGTAATCATATTTATTGGATATAACTATTGGATATCTAGGGTCAAATAATATTCAATCAAGATAGTGAAGTGCAAAAAAAGATAAAAGTAATTCCTAAGTTATCATCATTGATCAATCAACAAATTCACTGTTGTTTGTTAATTATTCAATTATCAATTTTCTTTAGTTTAGTTATTTTCTAGTTACATTATCATACTGTTTACCTTAAACAAAGTGTTACAAAAAGTGTTAGGTGTTTGAAACAATCCTTACAGGAATAATATTGTTTATACTATAAAGATACGACTCGTATATTTACGGTATATGTAGGTGTAAAAAATCATATCAAAAAGTGACTGTGATTTTTCGAAGTGTGTAAGTTCTAATTAATAACCTCAATAATTTGTAAGTGTACAGGTCGTTCACGTAGTATCTAATGTGTCGATCCCACTAGGAGGGATAATCTAATCATAAAATCTAAGGCCAAAACAATTCACAGTAATTTAAAATGTAATAAAACTAAGGCAAGAATTTAATTCAATCATGCAACTCAATTACAACAATCAATTATAAAAATATTAACAAAGTAGTAGTTGCAACACAAACTCAAGAATCAACCTAAAGGAACTATCAATTGAGATAAAGGAGAATTTTTACCTATCTTTAACACTAACCTAATTGATTATGAATTATCGGATTATTGGTCCTAGACGATCCTAGGGTTGATTATTCTCTTTCGAGTTATAACCATTTAACCTAAATCATAAACCCTAATAAGATTATGGAAATTGCAATCTCTTAATTAACAATCTATCCAAAACCCTAATTAGATCTTAAGTTGTCCAATAAACTATCAGGAACTTATGTGAGATCTCTCTTCACACAATTACCGATTTGATTAATTTCTCATTCTTATTAAATCACTTATCTCTCGTTAGCCCAATTTAATAATTTTTCATTTAATTCACCTTCTTAGTCTATTACTGAATTATGCAATCATGAAAATCAATTACAATAAATCCAATAAATATAAAATAATCAGATTTTATTAAATTAAAGGAAAATTCCAGAAGCTGAGTATAGAATATCTCAACATTCACAATCCTATCATCAAACTACTATTCCTAATTCTATAAAATACTAAAAATAGAAAATAATAGGAAATACAATTCTAAATGGAGACAAGACGCAGTGATGTCGGGAATCTCCAAATCCGGTAAGTACGTCGATGTCGACTTCTTCTCCACTCCTCTCTTCCTTCTTCTCTTTCTCAATCTCTCAACAATTCTCTCTAGGGTTTCTCTCAAAAGTGGCTGATGCGAAAGCCCTTTCTTTCTCTTCTTTTGTGTTTAGGATTGAATTAGGGTTTTTCTGAAGTTTAAAAGGTCTAAAAAATCCCTCAAAACATGAAGTTTGGAAGTGCTTACACATCTGTTTGACATAGGCCATGATCGTGGCCTTTGTCAGGCCTTTCTGTCATGATGCAATTGGCCCCAATTTGGTCCAAAATTTCTCTGTTCTTCGATCTTTACCCTCAAGCACTAACAAATATATCAAGGTACCTCAAAAATATCATATTTAAGCTTAAAGGATTGTTCTAACCCATAAAAAACTTAAAACAAATAAATCACAAGCCAACACAATTCTACCCTAAACACATACTAAACAATCAAATAAACGACTATACATATATCAAACTATACCCTAAAATACGATGCATTTTACACCTATAAACATCCCTACACTTAAACATTTGCTTGTCCTCAAGCAAACAAAACAACAAACAATAAACAACAGAAAGCACAAAACACAAAACACATATTGTAACAAATGAGGCAATGCCTTTAACTTCACGAAAGAATTTAACTTTAAACACAATCATTCAAGTTGTTTCAAATTATTAACATGTGAAATCCATATCTAAACACCTTGGACTCAATATACAACTAATCAAAATTTTAATGTTTAGTCTATTCCCCCTGTCACTTACACACACACATTGATAATCATTCAGTCAAAACAAAAGTGTAGCTATTTCTTAATAGGTTTTCATGAAAAATCAAGCTAGTAACAAGTTTGGTAGGTTTTTATTTGAAAACATTCTTTTTATTGATTTTTCTTTAAGGACATGAACCTAGTCTTTTACACAGAGGCAAACATTTACGATGAATGTCAATCCAGTTACTCATGTTGTTATTAAGCTGCTTGGTTGGAATGTCATTATAGCCTTTTTACATAATGACACATATTTGTGATATGTGTTGATCCGGTTACTTAGCTATATCACATTCTTAACTGACTACTAGCTTTATTCATAACCCAAAGGCTAGTAGAATAGTTACTTTAGTTGAAATTAAACAACTTTTTTTACACAAAATTTTGCTTACCTAATTGCTTTAGTTAATCATTCTCATGAAAATGTAATAATAATACCACTTATTTGATTGGCCTAAAATTATAATGAGTGTGGCAAATTCCTGGGGTGAATGAACTATCATCATATCCTAATTAACTAGCATATTTAGCCCTACGTAACTTAGGTCACTAATTTCACAAGCTAATAAATCTTAGCAACCTAAAAGACTATGTTTAAGGCTAAATCTATCCCATTAAATCCTAGCCATTGATGCATTCACAAAATTCACATTATACAACCTAAACAATCTATCATTCAATATGCAAAATTCACACACAAGGTAAAAACACATGACCCTCCCCACATTTGAACAAATCATTGTCCTCAATGTGAGAAAGGTACACAAACAAACCAGGGGAAATAAAACACAATATACAAAAAAGATAAGAAGAAAATACTAACAAAAATGAAAAGAAAATGGTTAGAACATGAAGCCATTTATGGTGATGGGGGTGATGATGGCGATAGTGTTACAACCAAATCCGCTTGACATCGAGAGTGTTTTTCTATCTTATAAGTGATTCAAGAAAGTAAAAGAATTAGCAATCCAAACCATTCTAAATCATTCAAAACTTATTTAAAATTTTAAAACAAACCAAACTACATAATAATTTAAATCTAACTACTAAACGTGCTAATTTATGGTCATTAGCTTAACTTCATCCTTTAAAACTAAGCCAGGATCAATTATGAGCAGCTTGCTTCCCCCCATGATGCCCAATTTTAGTTTTGTAGCTTGTAAGTAAAGTACAAATTGCAAAATGATTAGAAGGATAATATTAATAAAGTTGAGAAAACCAATTAATTTTAGTAATGTCTTTTCACTAACAAACTGAAAATAAAATAGGGAATAACAAAACTCCCTGAATCTTTCATCAAATCCAATAGTTTATCCCATAAGAAGGTGAGTTGATCTCCTTCTTCTGTCACTTCACAATCAGAGACTTTCATAGCTTCTTTAAACTCAATGTTTGTTGTCATCTAGTCTTTGTCCTTTTGTTCTTTAGAAGATTCAAACACATTGATTATCCTGAATGGGCTACTCTCCTTCGGATTCTTTAATACATCATTTATGTTGAATGTCACTTGGTCATCATTAATCCAAAGGATAAGGTTCTTTTCACGGACATCTACCAAAGTTTTTTGATGTTCACACATGGTATATCAAGAACTGGTGAATAATAGGGAAGGTTGGCATTCTTTTCTTCATCCTCTTTAATTTCTTCATCTCTTGGTCTTTAATAAGGTAGGGTTCAACTTGTGTTCTAGTGGTTCTTCTAGCTCTTCCCTATTCTTAAGTGTGATAGCCTCATATTGCTCTAACTGATGTAATTCCATGTTTAGGAGAATGTCTTCCACACTTCTCTTACCAAATTCATGGGAAGCTGTCTCACTCAAATCTCTAGATTGTGAATAGATGAGGCATGTCTGTGAGCTTATCCAATTTGCTCTTCTAGTCTCTTATGGCCCTCTTCCATTTCCGTAAGCTTATCCAAGATCTTGTTTAGTTTAGAATCCCATGAACTAGACTCATCTTGCTGAAATTCTAAAAGGTCTTAATGTCTTAAGTGAGTCTTTACATTATTGGACCAATAGAAATTTGGGTGGTTCTGCCATGCCAGTGTACATGTTCCAATAAGGATTGTTGCTTCCCCAACCATACTGTGTCTCACTGTAGTTCACAAAAGTTCCTTGATCCCTATAATATCTATCCTTCACCATTGTTCTTTCCATTTCTTTTTGGCATCTAGCTCTTCAGATGTCTCATTCTTACTTTAAGATGTCTTGATGTGTCTCTATTTTAAGCGCTAAACTTCTGTCTCTATTTCTTTTTTAACACAAAAGATAGTGAGAAAGCCTTAGACTAAAGAACTAAAATAATTGCCTTCTTGGTAATGGCGCCAAAAACTTGATTGTGGTTTTCTGATGTTCTAGTTAATAACCTCGATAATCCGCAAGCGTAAGGGTCATTCACGTAATACCTAAGGTGTCAATCCCACAAGAAGGGATAATCTAATCCTAAAATTTAAGGCCAAAACAATTCAAAGTAATTCAAAATATAACAAAACTAAGGCAAGAATTTAATTCAATCACGCAACTTAATTCTAAGAATGAATTACGAAAATATTAACAAAATAACAATTGCAACACACACTCAGGAGTTAACCTAAAGGAACTATCTATGGAGAGAAAGGAGAATTTTTACCTATCTCTAACCATAACCTAATTGATTATGAAATATCGAATTATTAGTTCTAGAAGATCCTAGGGTTGATTGTTATCTCTCGAGTTATAACCATTCACTCTAAATTATAAACCTGCAATCTCTCAATTAACAATCTATCCAAAACTTTAATTAGATCTAAAGTTGCCCAATAAAATATTGGGAACCTATGTGAGATCTCTCTACACATAATTACTAATTTGACTGATTTCTCGTTCTTATTAAACCACCTAACTCTCATTAGTCCAATTTAATGATTTTTCATTCAATTCACCCTCTTAGTCTATTACCGACTTATGCAATCACAAAAATCAATCACAATAGATCCAATAAATATAAAAAAAATCAGATTTTATTAAATCAAAGATTAAAAACACCCGAAGGTGAGTATAGAATATCTCAACATTCACAATCCATCTTCATATTGCTATTCTCAATTTTATACAATAATAAAAATGGAAAATAATAGGAAGTACAATTCTAAATAGAGATGGGAGGCAGAAACATCGGGAAACTCAAAATTGGGAAGTACATCGATGTTGACTTCTTCTCCTTTTCTCTCTTCCTTCTTCTCTTTCTCAATCTCTCAACAATTCTCTTTAGACTTTCTCTCCAAAGTGGCTGATGCAAAAGCCCTTTCTTTCTCTTCTTGTTGTTCTATTTATATTCTTTTGTGTTTAGGGTTGAACCAGGGTTTTTAGGATCCGAAAGGTTTAAAAAATTCCTCAAAATGTGAAGTTTGGAAGTGGTTGCATATCTGCTCGATGCAGGCCACAATCATAGCCTATAGTCAGCCTTTCTATCATGATCATGGCCTATGTTAGGCCTTTCTATCATGATCATGGCCACGATTATGGGCCATGCAATTGGCCCCAATTTGCTTCGAAATTCCTTCGTTCTTCGATCTTTACCCTAACACACTAACAAACACATCAAAATACCTCATAAACATCATATTTAAGCTCAAAGGATTGTTCTAACCTATAAAACACCTAAAACACAAATAATTCACAAACTAACGCAATTCTACCCTAAACACATACTAAACAATTGAATAAACAGCTAAACAAATATCAAACTATACCCTAAAATATGATACATTTCACACCTATCAACAAGTTTTTCAGACCATTAACATTTTTTTGGATGCATTTATGATTGAATGAAACTAATAAGTGGCATCATTAGTAGCTCTTCATGAGAATGGATTGACTAGGAAGAAATAATATAGGTTAGAGTATAAAAAAATGTTGAATAATGTGCTAAAATCAATTTCCTATTTCGATAGTCCTTTTTGAAAAATTAAGTTAAAAATAGAGCTGATAGCCAATTATGAGTTGTGATATAGTTGAGTAACTAGGGACATTTATGACAAAATGCTTTCTTTTGTGTCAAAAGCCTAAAATGACACTCCAACTAAGTTTGAAAGAACATAACCTAGTTAAGTAACCGAGGGATATTTACGGCAAAATGTTTTCCTTCACGTCTAAGACTAGGTGATCATTAAATAAAAATATAAAAATTTGGTGCTTTAAAAAAATTGAAGCTTATTGATCTTCTTTTAAAGTGTTAAGGAATTTGCATGAGTGGGTAATTAGTGATGGCTTACCTTTTCGATTGGTAAATAAGAATTAATTTATGCTTACAAGTGCATTAGATGTATGAATAAGGTATTAATATTTTGGTTGATATGTATAATCAAAACACTTGAATATAAATGAAAAAAGTTAAGTGTTTTCAATTTTTTTGAGTGATTGATGTCTGTGGGTAAGTTAATTTCATGAGATATGATGTCATTTTGCCGTTGTTGCATAATTGTGTGATTTGTGTTTTCTGTTTTGTTTATTTGTAGTTTTACTTTTTCTTAGGGATAAGCAAAGTATCAATTGTGGGAAAGTTAATAGGTGTGATTTATAGTATGTTTTCTAGTTTACAGAATGTGTTGTTAAGTGTTTTCTTGGGTGATAATCTTGTGTTTAGGATTTAGATTTATGTTTTTGTTAGTGTCTTTGTGTTTTTTATTTGATTATTACTGATTAGGGAAAGAATTTGATCTTGATGCATGGTTTAGGGGATGCATAATGTATTTGGATAATAAGTTGGGATAGGGAACTAGAAGAAAAATTAGAGAAAAAGCTAGAGGAAGAGGTTTGTCATGATCGTGCACTTGCACAATCGTGCAAAGTGAAAGGTAGAGCAGCCAAAGACCCTCTGTCATAATCATACACATGATTGTGACAGTGCAGATAAGAGGGTGTGTATGATCATACACAATCATGATCGTACAAATGCCAGATTTTTGTTTTTGTTATGATTTAAGGCTATTTTTACAATATAAACAAGTGAGGAAACCCCATAAATAGCCTAGGAAGATTAAGAAGCATAAAAGCTACCAAAAACATAAAGAGAGGTGGCCTGAACATGTAAGAAAGAGGTCAAAAAGGTAAAATTCCAAAAGAACAAAGTTGTAGAATTTTCTAGTTCAAGGACAAAAAGAAGAATACACTAGAATTCAAACTCTATACTTTCCTTTTCTTTCCTTGTTATTAAATGTTGAATATAAACAATTTGGGATATATTTTGGCTATGGATTGCTAAATTTGTTTTAGGAATTACCTTTGAATTGTTTTGTTAAACTTTATGTTCATTATTTAATAGACTCATACTTTGTGGTGTTTATTGTTTTTATGTTTGATCTAAATTGAGAGATTAGGTTGAAATATTTATATTATATTGCACCGTGAGAGCAGGTACAATAATAGACCTATAAATAAATTGATTATTAATTGAAGAGAGATCTTAATTCTTTATTAGTTACTTGTAAGATTGCTTCAAATCCAATTGGATAGTTAAGAGGAGTTTCAAGATATCAAGAGGTCACAATTCAATTCTTATTTATTTGAATTAGGATTACTACGTTAGATCAAAAGAGAGGGTAATCATAACTATTGGATATCTTGGGTCAAGTATTATTAAATCAAGAAGGTGAAGTGAAAACAAAACAAGAATAAAAATAACTCCTAAGTTGTTATCATTGATTAATCAACAAATTCACTACTACTTGTTAATTATTCAATTATCAATTTTCTTTAGTTTAGTTATTTTCTAGTTCTTTTATCATATTTTTTACCTTAAACAAAGTGTTACAAAAAATTTTAGGTGTATCGAACAATCCTCATAAGAATGATACTATTCATATTTAAAAGATATGACTTGTATAATTGTCGTGTAGATAAGTTTAAAGAATCACAGCAAAGGTGTTGAATTGAACATTTTTCAAAAGGTTGAGCACTTTATGATTGGTTATCCTGCCCAATAATTAATGCATATTCTAAAAGTTCCATTTACCTTCTTTTGGGAAAAAATTGGGGCATTATATGGGGATTTCGAGGGTTGAATATACCTTGCCTCTAGCAATTTGTTCAACTATTTTCATAGTTCCTTTAATTCCGAAGGAGACATCTGATATAGAATATGAGAAGGGGTAGTTGCTCCAAGTTCCAATTTTATCTTATGGTCTATTGCTCTCTTTGGAGGAAACTCCTTCGACAACTTTATTGCATCACATCTAGATAAGATTCTAGCAATAGGAAAATCTCTTCTAGTACCACCATCATAGTTCCTTATTTTACTTCTACCATGATAGTAAGACAAGTTGGCTCCCATGTTTTAGTCTTTTCTCTACTACCATTATAGAAATGATCGAAAATTTCCTCTATGACTTGTTTTACTCTGTTTAGCCCAAATTTGTTAACAATTCTATCCGCAATAAACATGAGTGTTGCACCTTTACCCACCATTGTTACCACTTCTAGTTTGGTTAATTCAAATTGTCACATGCAACAATGAGGCGTGAGTAGCACCCACTTCACTTGTCAAAGTTTTTAAGAACTGCTACAGATTTACTATGATGGCTACTTCACCCTCGTTCTCCTCTTTAGCCACCATTGCATTCACTTTCTCCCATTTTAAACACTCCTATGCAACATGTAGCCCCTTGCAAATGAAACACTCATTGTTCTTACTACATCTTTACCTATTTGCAGTATAACCATTACCATTCACCTTGTCTTTTCCCTTGTGATAGATCATGAACCCTTTGCTGATGGAGTTTAATCTGTGCCCATGTTTACAATATAGCTAGGACATTAAACAGTTTATCTTCCCTAGACATATTATGAATGTCTAACATCAAGGAAGTGAATGTCTTTATGTAGTTTATGCCATTGTCTGGTGTAGCCTAGTCCCTTATCAATGTTAGTGCAATTCTTTTTAACATACCAACTTGTCAATTTGCCTCACCTAAAGTTTCCGAGCCAAGCAAAAGACTTGCATTATCTCATTTTCCAAAATTAGTCTCAGCCTATACTAAAGATGAGCCGGCCTTTCCTGAATAACATCCATGTTTTGTCCACCCACTATTGTGTGCCCAATTTATTTCCCGACCTTGCTCTGGCACCAATTATTATAGGGGCTAGTTTAGAGGTTCTTCCTAACACTTGAATCCCATTATAATTGCAATATGATAGCCCTTTTATGTTCTCAACCACAATATGTCAAAAACCTAGAAGGCATGACTTTTCGCAATCACTCGATGTGTCATTTTAATACAAAAGGACATGAATCACTTTTAAGACAACATAATATTATACTTTATTTATGTAAAAACATGATAAGGTGAGACATCAGTTAGTCTCGAATACATATACTACATATGTTTAAATAAATAACACAACAATTGTGAGAAGTTATGTAGCAGTTGTGTTTTAACCAACACATCCTTTTAAACAAGACTTATCTATATGGCTTCCCAACTAATGTTATTAGTTATTATAAATTTATAATATAGGATTGGCTTGAAGAGTAGTTGGATTAACCCATATAATTGGTTACTTGGCACAATTGATAACTGACAACCATTATAACTGTTGAAATTGACATAACTGCCACTAATCCCTCACAGCTAAAATAATTTTGGTTGTTCCAAAATCCTTGTATGATGATTCCTATTGATGATCTAGACTTTAGTAGGTTAGATCTATGCTTAAAGTCTCTAACAAAATGTGGTGTTGTCATCAATAAGCCGTCTTATTTTCCTTAGTAAAGCATCCCCTTACCATGCTTGATCAATTTTGACTAGCAAATTACAACTAGTTACTATTAATGTAACATCTCAAGTTCGGGGCTAGACCCAGAATAGAATTTAGTGTATTGTGAGAAATTAGAAGTGCATTTTATGCTCATGCATCATTGTATATTCATACACACGTCAATATTTATTTTTGATACATTAACATAATTGTGCATGCATTCATTAACATTTTCTGAGTATGATTGAATGATTAAAATGTGAATTGTGACTTATTTGTGTTAAAATTTTATTTGAAAACTATTAGCATTATTTCAAAATTTCTGGAGAATTTTAGGAAATTTCTAAAAAATTTGAGGTCTTTTGGATTAGGACTTAGACCAATGAAACAGTGATAGATGGTAGCCTTACATGTTGACACATGGCTCACATACAAGTAATACACGTAGTAATGTATACTTTTAGGGAGAGAAGACCCACCGAATGCCTCACAAAAAATTTCCAACACTGTTTTGGTTCTTACATCAGTTTTATTCTATGCAAAACAAACATACCAACCAGACTAGTGTTTGATTCTGTGTAATTTCATTGTTTTCCTTCCCCAACCACCGAAGCCCTGTTCATTACTGGCGGTACTAGAAATTTTACTGAAACATCAAGTAAGATGTATTTAAGTTTTCTGGATGTTGTATAGATGGTTTTGATGATGTTTAGTGTTAGAAATGAATTCATGTATGAAGGGTAGCTTCAATGTTTATAAACTAAAGAATGAGAACTGGAAAAGAATGCAGAAATCGTACTAAATATGTTTCTGTGAAGTGAGAATTTAGAGTTCTGGAAATACACTAAGATGGAAAGTTTATGATGAAATGAAAATGTTGTTGCGTGTGATAAAGAAAAATAGAGAAGTGCAGGAAAATAGTAGTTGTTATTCATGGTGTTCTGTTATGTTTAACTTGACTGTGGATTTATAGGAATCTGTATGAGTGCCTAAAACTTGAAGTAAGTGAATTTAGAGGTATGGGATTTAGACAAGTGTAGAACCCTGGATAAGGTTCTACTTGTATTGGAGTGTATATAATGAAAAACCTAAACAACTGCAAAAAAATGGATTTTGCGTGTTTGAGTATACGGATGTTGATGCTTAAGCTTGAGCCTTAGATTTTTGAGTTGTTTTGTGTTGTTAAGCTGAAAGGATAGTAATATAGATGATGTTTTCATGTTTTTGGTTGGATGCATGACTATAGGTACTGTTTTGGTTTGTGGGTTGTTACTATTCATAAAGCAAAATTTACAGTAGAGAGAGAGGAAGAAGAAGGTGATGGTTTATGTGCATGGTTTTAGTTTTTGAAGTCTGAATATGAACTAGAGTATTTTTTTTACTAAACAGCTTTGATTCTTTTGATTATATATTGAGCTATATATTTTCAAAAGAGTTGAATCATAGCTCATATCAAACTAGAGACATAAGTTTACAACTTTCTTGAAGAAGTAAAATTTTAATTCTATTTATAAGAGCCCTAAAATTTAGCTTGATGTTGAGAGTAGTATTCTATTGAGACATAAGGAACAGTATGGAGTATTTTGATCATAACCTGCATGATACAGGACCAAAATGTATGAATTTAATGTTGTTGGAAACTTAAGACATAGAGGAACATTTTATTAGAAGAAAGTATTATCTAAAAACGTCTAGTTTTAAGTCAAAAATGACAAGAAATAATAAAAGAGAAGGGAGAAAACATAGGAGGTCGCGATCATGCTGTTGAAAAACAAGGGAAGTCGCAATTATGCCTCGGCACAATCGCGACACTGCTGACGAAGGAAGAAAGTAGAGATTGTGCATGTGCACAATTGTAACTCTAAAACTCTAAAAAATGAGGGACTGTTTTGAAAACCTTTCATTATTTTGACCATAATAGCTTCGTGCACGATCGCGACTCTGAAACTTTGAAAAGTGAGGGACTGTTTTGAACGCCTTTCATTCTTTTGACAATAATTTCTTCTCCTGACCTCCAAATGACATGGGATTTGAACCAACAGACTCGAAACACATTGTTCTATATCTACACAAAAATTATAACTATCTGAAATCATTTGGAGGAGATTGATTGATGAATTTGGGATGAAATTGATAAGGAGTTCTGGAATTTCATAACTAGAGTATTTTCACTAAACATGCTTCAGTATTTTGACAATATCTTAATCTATATGCATCCAAATGGACTGAATTTTGACTTTGAGTAAACTAGAGACATCGTGCTACAAATTTTATGAAGAAATTGAATTTTAATTCTGTCTCTAAGAATTTCAATTTCTAGGTTGAATACTAAATCGAATTGAATAATCTTGGTGTCACTAGAAACCTAAGAGATAGGAGAAAAATTTTCTAGAAGAAAGTATTGCCAAATTGTTTCATTTTCTTACTCAGATTGATCATGAACAGTAGACCCGATAGGTTTTATTAGAAAGTGAATTTTTGGATGTTTTTCAATCAAATTCAAGTAAGGTTGATACCATATGAGGTATGTAGTGAGTTCTTAAATGTTTTAATTGTTGTTTAATGACGGGATTAAGGAGAGTAAAGAGTTTTTGAGATTAAAATGTTTGGAAGGTGTTGAAACTGCTTATAAAGTGTATTAAAGAAACATACCTGAGAATTTGTCATTGAATATGCATAATACATGATACATTCACGAATGTGCTTCTGATTGACTATTTATCTGAATGTGTAAATTTTGTATATGATTGCATATAGAAGAAAAAGTAGAGCGACCACTTCCTTATATTGCCAGAACTTCGAGGCAATAGGTTTGGGAGCAAACTGTGAGAAACCTAGACGGTCTCACTCAATTAATTGTTTTAATTATGATTCAATTATCTTATGAATGTGTGATTGATGATACTGATTTCGGACACAAAGGTCCAAAGACTCTGATTTAATGATTGTGATATTGAAGTGCTCTTTGTATGTGAATTTGAATGAATAAGTGATATTTCATATTATTGTTGAATGCCGGACCAAAGTCCAATGATAAATATGAATGTGAAAGTGAAACAGAAATCAAGTGACTGATCGTATATATATGAATGTAAAGCATTCCATCACATGAATGCATGAAAGATAAAGGTAGTTGTAACCGGAGTTGTTAGTGTAAAGAGCTTAAAGCTCATACTGTGATTAGAGCCTCAGGCTCAGTTGTGAAAGTATCTGGTATCAACAAAGGAATATGGGACATTATCTGATATAGCTCAGTATCCACTAAGGGATATGAGCTAGTAAAAAGGCACTCGGTCACTATCATAACAATAACAAGTGAAAGAGAGTCTCACGTGCAATGCATATACATTTTAAAACATGTGTTTGACTGATTAAAATGTATTGATACCTTGTATTTGTATGAGAATGTGATATGTGATATTTCTTGCAAAATGGAAAGATGTGAACTAATTGTTACGTGTGATAAGGTGTTACATAAATTGAATGAGCCATTGATGATGGTTACCTTATTGAGTTCGCAAACTTACCCAAAATTGCACGTTGACATTTCAGGATCGAGAGAGGATATTAGCTATTGAGAGATTACAAGAAGCATAATTCTTATCCTTTTGTGAAGAAGAAATGGCTCAAAGGTTGGTCAGCTGAGACTGAAGAGTTTAGATAGATGTTTTCTATATTTCCTTTTTCATGTAGCGTTTTTGTATTAAGCTTGATAATGTACGTATTTTGATGATATTGGAAACTTTCAATGTATATGTATGGATGTTGGAAGTTACATTGTAAATTCAGTTTTGTTTATGAAATGAAAGGAGGAACACATTTTATTAATTTTGTTAATTTTGGTCTTTAATTTTTGGTGACTTTTATGTACAATAGTTGATGCCATGATTAAGTTGGATATGTTGCCATGTTATAAAGTGAAGGTGAGATAGTTAACACACCATTATTGTATATTATATACTAGAATGTCCACAGGGTGTTCTGATTTATAATTTATGGTAATGGGGTGTAACAATTTTGGTATCAGAGCATGGTTTGGCATCCATAGGGGCATATAGGAATATTAGACATGAAATATAGTGAGAAATGTGGATAATAATTGAAGTTATTGCATATTATAGGTTATTTGATGTTGGCAATCAAATGAAGCACTCAACTGACCTAGGATGAGAAAGAGTTAGTAGAGAGTCCTCTGTACCTCAACCAGAGGTAATGCCTCTTAGAATTCTTGAGAGAAGGGAGAGAAGGTATGATAGGCTGCGAAAGCAGGGGCTGTGGATTTCTACAAAAGTACAGATCCTGCGAAGGCTAAGGGATGGCTAGAAAGGACAGAGAGGGTTTTTGATCAGATGGACTGTGAGGCAGATGAAAGATTTGATTATGCGGTCTCATTACTGTAAGGCCTGACTTACCAATAGTGGAAGACTATTACGGGCAGTACCACCAGGCCTTACAATCTGAATTGGGGAGACTTTCTGAGAGCTTTCAGGGATAATTACACGACCAAGATCTACTTGGACAGAAAGAGGAAGGAGTTCCTGGATTTGAAACAAGGCAGAATGTCTGTAGCAGAATATGAGATCAAGTTTAATGAATTGTTAGGGTAAAGCTTTCAGGGATAATTACATGACCAAGATCTACTTGGACAGAAAGAGGAAGGAGTTCCTGGATTTGAAACAAGGTAGAATGTTTGTAGCAGAATATGAGATCAAGTTTAATGAATTGTTAGGGTATGTGCTCTGATTCGTACAGAAGAAGACAAGTGTAGGAGATTTGAAAATGGGTTAAATATGGAGATTATAACAAAGTTAGCAATCACTAAAATGAGTAGCTTCACTGATTTGAAGGCTGCCTCAATTAGAATTGAGTAGTTATTGAGAGAGGGACAAGTAGAGTCGGGCAAGGGTCTAAAATGACAAGACCTAGTGAAATTCAAAGTGGTTCTGACAGAAGATTTAGCAAACGACAAAACCAAGCTTTCAGATCACCAGTTGGATCAAGACAGTCAGAATTCAAACAGAGGGGTGGTTTTACACAGTTTGGAAGTGGAAGAGATATAACATAGAATCAGTTATCTCCTTGTGAGCATTGTGGGAAGAAGCACGGTGGTGAGTGTTGGACTCTATCAAGGGCATGTTTTTTATGTGGCTCTCTAGAGCACAGAATTAAAGATTGTCCTGTTGTTGCTGGAGCCCAGTCAGGTATGAGAGGGGGATCTGTAAGCGAAGCTATTATCCAATAAAGCTGAGCTAACGAGGTTGAACAGAGAGGCTGAGGCTAAGGCAAAGTGAGGTCTAGAAGTCCTTCTATCAGGATTGAGGTTTAGAGCAATAGACCTCAGTCTCAGGCCCAAGTATACGCTATGACTAGATAGGAAGCTCAGGACTCTCCAGTTGTCATTGCAGGTGTGTTACTTATCTTTGATTATGAAGCATTTGCATTGCTAAATCCTGGATCTACGTATTCATTTATCACACCGCATCTGGCATCTAGGTTGCATTATGATACAGAATATTTGAGATGTGGATTAGAGATAATACACCGATAGGTTCCCGCAGAATTACCTGGCTTACCTTCAGATCGGGAAACAAAGTTCATAATTGATCTAGTTCCAGGTACCGCTCCTATATCTACTCCCCCATATAGGATGACACCTATGGAACTGAAGGAGTTGAAGACTCAGCTATAGGAATTGTTGAATAAGGGATTTATTAGACCCAGTGTTTCACACTGGGGAGCTCCAGTCCTGCTTGTGAAGAAGAAAGATGGTACCTTGAGGCTATGCATTAACTATAGGCAACTGAATCGGGTTACAGTGAAGAACAAGTACCTGTTGCCTAGAATTAATGATTTATTTGATCAGTTGTAGGGAGCCTAGTTGTTTACTAAGCTAGATTTGAGGTTTGGATATTACCAGCTAAAGATAGTAGAGACTGATGTACCAAAGAGTACTTTCAGGAGCAGATACGGGCATTTCAAATTTTTAGTAATGTCATTCGGGTTAACTAATACCCCAGCTATATTTATGGCCTTGATGAATAAGGTCTTTCAGCCCTAGTTGGATGGATTTGTAATTGTGTTCATTGATGACATACTTGTGTATTCAAAGAGCAGAGAAGAACATGATGAGCATCTGATAGTGATTTTACAGATTATGAAGGAGAAATAACTGTATGCTAAATTCAGTAAATTTGAATTTTGGCTGAATCAAGTGGTATTTTTGGGTCATATAGTATCTGGACAAGGTATACAAGTGGATCCAGTGAAGATAGAGGCAGTGATGAATTGGGACGCTCTGAGGAATGTATCAAGAATCTGAAGTTTCCTAGGATTAGTTGGATATTATTGGAGGTTTGTCGAGGGGTTTTCTCTTATTTCGACCCCTCTGACTAAACTTCTGAGGAAGAATGTAGCTTTCAAATGGGATGATGATTGTCAAAAAAGTTTTAAGGAGTTGAAATATCGTTCGACTACTGCACCGATGTTAGCTATACCATCTGGAACTGGTAGATATGTAGTATACAGTGATGCTTCGCATCAAGGATTGGGATGTGTATTGATGCAGAATGGCAAGGTGATAACCTATGCATCAAGACAACTATTGTCTCATAAGATGAACTATTTAGAACATGATTTAGAGCTAGCCACAGTTGTTTTTGCTCTAAAGATATGGAGACATTATTTATATGGGGAGACGAGACATTCCAGGTATACACTGATCATAAGAGTTTGAGGTATCTATTAAGTCAGAAAGAATTAAACATGAGACAGAGAAGATGGGTAGAGTTATTAAAAGATTATGACTATACAATTGAGTATCATCTGGGAAAAGCCAATATGGTGGCTGATGCTTTGAGCAAGAAGCCAAATACCAGTGTAGCTCAGATTCAGTTATCGAGATTATCAAACTTGATTCAATTGAGAGCTTTGAATCTGGAGTTAAATCTTGAACATAATGAGGCATTAATATCCACATTGAAACTGAGGCCAATGTTGCATGGAAGAATAAGAAGGGTTCAGAGCAAGGACCATGACATGGTAAAACTAATTGAGAAAGTTAAGATGAATCCAAAGTCTAAATTTGAATTGAGAGATGAAACATTGTGTCTAAACACAAAGATTTTTGTACCTAATGTCGATGATCTGAGGAAGGAAATCCTAGAGGAAGCTCACATGGCTACTTATGCTATGCATCCTAGCACAACCAAGATATATAATACTTTGAAGCAACATTTCTGATGGCCCAGAATGAAGAAGCAAGTAGCAGAATATATTTCTAAATATATAACATGCCAGCAAGTTAAAGTTGAGCATCAAGCTCCAATTGGGAAGTTACACTCGTTGCCTAATCCGGAGTGAAAATGAGAACGAATTACTATGGTTTTTATAATAGGATTACCTAAGACTCCGAGACAAAATCATGTAATATGAGTTATAATGGATCGATTGACTAAATCAGCCCATTTCATACTAGTGAGAGAGAATAATTCTCTAGACTAGTTGGCCCGGAGATATGTAAATGAAGTGGTTTGATTGCACAGGATTTCAATATCTATTGTATCGGTCAGGGATCCTAGATTCACTTCGAGATTCTGGAAGAGTTTGTAATCAGCTATGGGCACAAAGCTAGATTTCAGTACTGCATTCCATCCTCAGACATATGGACAGAGTAAGAGAACTATCAAGACTATTGAAGATATGCTTAGAGCATATGCACTGGAGTTTCAGGGAGCTTGGGATCAATATATAACACTGATTGAATTCACATATAATAACCATTATCATAGCAGTATCAGAATGGCACCATATGAGGCACTGTATGACAGAAAATGTCGATCACCTCTATATTGGGATGAAGAGGGTTTGAGAATGATAGAAGGCCCTGAATTGATCCAAGATACTATAGATAAGGTGAAACTGATATGGAAGCGACTCAAGATAGACAGAAAAGTTATATGGATCAGCATCTTCGGGATATGGAGTATAGTGTCGGGGAGAAAGTATTTCTGAGAGTGTCGCCTTGGTGAGGCCTATTGAGGTTTGGCAAAAAGGGCAAGTTGAGCCCGATATATATTGTTCCTTATGAATTCTTAAGAGAATTGGACCTTTGACATATCAATTAGCCTTACCTATTGAGTTGTCTCAGATACATGATGTATTCCATATAAGTATGTTATAAAAATATAGGTCTAATCCAACACATGTGTTACCGACTCAAGATATTGAAGTTATTAGTAATCTGAGTTATGCTAAGAAGTTAGTTTAGATAGTTGAGTATCAGATAAAACGATTGAGGAATCGGAAAATGCCAATGGTAAAAGTTTTATGGCAAATCACTCGAGTAAAGAAGCAATGTGGGAAACTGAAGAGCATATGAAAAAGGCATATCCCTATCTATTTCCTCAATCAGGTAAGAATTTCGAGGATGAAATTTCTTAAGGAGGGGAGGATTGTAACATCCCATGTTCGAGGCTAGACCCCAGAATAGAATTGAGTGTACTGTGAGAAATTAAAAATGTATTTTATTCTCATGCATCATTGTATATTCACACACACATGTAAATATTTATTTTTGATACATTAAAATAATTGTACATGTATTCATTGACATTTTTCGGGTATGATTGATTGATTAAAATGTGAATTGCGACTTATTTTTGTTAAAATTTTATTTGGAGACTATTAGTATTATTTCAGAATTTCTGGTGAATTTTAGGAAATTTCTGAAAATTTTGGGGTCTTTTGGATTAGAATTTAGACCAATAAAATAGTGACAAGTGGTAGCCTTACATGTTGACACATGGCTCACATGCAAGTGATACACATAGTAATGTATAATTTTGGGGAAGAGAAGAAAGCATTCGATGGGTCACCGAATGACTTACAAAAATTTCCAATACTGTTTTGATTCTTACATCAGTTTTATTCTGTGCAAAACAAACATACCAAACCGACTAGTGTTTGATTATATGTAATTTCATTGTTTTCCTTCCCCAACCATCGAAGCCCTGTTCATTACTGGTGATACTGGAAATTTTACTGAAATATCAAGTAAGTTGTATTTAAGTTTTCTGGATGTTGTATAGATGGTTTTGATGATTTTTAATGTTGGAAATGAATTCATGCATAAAGGGTAGCTTCGATGTTGTTAAACTGAAGAACGAGAACTGGGAAAGAATGCAGAAATCATACTGAATATGTTTTTGTGAAATGAGAATTTAGAGTTCTAGAAATACACTAAGATGCAAAGTTTATGATGAAATGAAAATGTTGTTGCATGTGATAAAGAAAAATAGAGAAGTGCAGGAAATTAATAGTTGTTATTCATGGTGCTCTGTTATGTTTGACTTGACTATGAATTTGTGGGATTCCGTATGAATGCCTAAAACTTGAAGTAAATGAATTTAGAGGTATGAGATTTAGACAAATGTAGAACACTGATAAGGTTCTGCTTGTATTGGAGTGTATATAATGAAAAACTAAACAAGTACAAAAAAATGTAATTTGCGTGTTTGAGTATATGGTTGTTGATGTTTAAGTTTGAACCTTGGATTTTTAAGTTGTTTTGTATTGTTGAGCTGAAAGGGGAGTAGTATAAATGATGTTTTCATGTTTGTGGTTGGATGCATGTGTAAGGGACTATAGGTACTGTTTTGGTTTGTGGGTCATTACTGTTTATGGAAAAAAAATTGACAGTAAAGAGAGAGGAAGAAGAAGGTGATGATTTACGTGCATGGTTTTAGTTTTTGAAGTTTGAATATGAACTAGAGTTTTTTTTTTTACTGAACAACTTTGATTCTTTTGACTATATCTTAAGCTATATATTTTCAAAAGAGTTGAATCATAGTTCATATTAAACTAGAGGCATAAGTCTACAACTTTCTTGAAGAAATCAAATTTTAATTTTTCCATAAATGCCATGAAATTTATCTTGAAGTTGAGAGTAGTATTCTATTGAGACATAAGAAGCAGTATGGAGTATTTGATCATAACTTGCGCGATATAGGACCAAAATGTATGAATTTGATGTCGTTAGAAACTTAAGACATAGAGGAACATTTTATTAAAGTAAATTATTGTCTAAAAAGATCTGGTTGTAAGTCAAAAATGACAAGAAAGAATGAAAGAGAACGAAGAAAACACAGCAAGTAGCGATCGTGCTTAACTCTGTTGAAAAACAAGGGAAGTCGTGATCGTGTCTGGTTGTAAGTTGAAAATGACAAGAAAGAATGAAAGAGAAGGAAGAAAACATAGCAGGTCAAGTCTGTTGAAAAACAAGGGAAGTGGCAAAA
>JAOSBO010000006.1:32497283-32526753 GCA_027563915.1 Erythroxylum rotundifolium
CCTAAACATATACATAATAACACTCATTCAAGTTCATTTAATATTTCTAAATTCCACTTAAAAATCGGGGTCCAACAGTGCATGCATATAGAATGGTCTTCACATATTCTCACATGATATAACTTAATCTAACAATTATTCCTTAAGTGTAGGAACGGGCTATTACACTCAAAACTTACTAGTCTTCATAAATAGAAACCATTTGCATAAAGTCAATTTAAAGAATACTCACAACTTACTAGTCTCCATATATAGAAACCATTTGCACAAAATAAATTTAAAGATCAATCATATGTCACCAATTCTTTTGCAACAAATTTATTCATATAAAACAATTAAAGTCACTCACAACTTCGCAAACTTATCGCCAAGCACACTCACATGTTCTGTGCCTCTTCTTTATTTACACAAAGCACATTTTTCTTAGGTATTTATTTCCAAATTAGGAAACAAGGCATTAAAACTATAAATGTGTTTAACCGAATTTAGGATTAGTATTTTATCACATAACATGTATGCTAATTGCATTTCTACTTACTTTTGTAAGCTAACCTATTGTTCTTTGTTTCAAAATCTAACTTCGACAATTACTTCAATACTATCATTTACTCATTCTAAATTATCAATTTCTTCAAAACACTACCTCACACAATCCACATATGGTAAGTCACATTTCATTTACGTCTATATGTTTGTAAAGTTTCATAAACATCAAAACAGGTTCAGATATGATTCGGTGAAACTTGGAAATGAAAACAAGCTCAAAATATTGCAATTTCCTGCCCATTATTCTTGTACCCAGAATTTATACCTTTAGTTGTTCCCTAATTTTCATATGGAAAAATTTAATGTCTCTAGTTTCTATAACATCAAAATTTTGGCCATTTGGACTTCTAAATCGTGAAATAGGCACCAAATACCATAAACTGCTTCAACACAGAGGCAATATTAGGTTACCATTTTCAATCTCAAATTTTATAGTCATTAAGCTAGAATTAGGTCAAGATCTCTTCTAGAGATTTTTAGTACTATGTCTTATGTTTCACCTCCAGTTTGAATCACCAAATTTGGAGGTCTTTAGGTCGAGTTATAGCCAAAACATTGGCAATGATTCAAGCGAACTAAGAAACAAAGACAAAATTTCGCTAAACATAACTCTTTCTCTTATCATATTCAACCCTTAAATGCTTCCAAACTTATTATCCTTATGGAATGTCAAAAATCATTATTTAGATTACATGAATTTATCCCACACAAAAGCCCCAAAACTGGAAATTTAGGTTAGGAAAACTTACCAATTTATCTTCCAATCTCTTAGGTATTTGATGAGTACCTCCACTTGATCAAGATCTCTCCAATTTATGCTCCTAAACCATGAAAAATAATAGCTACATTCTTCTTCTCCCTCCTTGGCCAAATTTCCCTCCATCTCTCTTCTTTTCTCCCTTTTTTTTGTCTCTCATGTTTATGTAGAAGAATGAAGCAAATTGTCTTACTTTGGCCATTTTATACCCTTTAGTGCATTACACATGTCACTCTCCAATTGGTCCTCTTTTAGTGACTCATTAATCCACTTAACTCTTGTAAAAAGACCAAATTACCCTTAATGACAAGTAAAAAGACCAAATTGCACTTTATTGAATTTAATTCATTGACTAATCGAATTAAATTCCTAAAATATTCCCCAATCATCTTACCATCAAATTGATCATAAAATAATGCTTTTAAAACAATTCAAATGGATTTAAAATCATTAATACCCATTGTTTTCCAAAAAGGGCATTTTAACTTAAAATTTCAAAACTCCCAAAAAACATTTGGTCGGCCTTGTTTTTTATCCATTTTAATATCATTAAACTCCAATATCTATTTCAGATATTTTTTCAAAATTTTATGGTTGGGCTCCCAAAATCACTACTTAAGTAAAAATACTATTCATTTGGATTCACTAATTATCCAGAAATATTATTCACCAAAATCATCTAGATTCCACTCAAAAGTGCCACCTAAATTTTTAAAGCACATTTCAGGCTTTTAAAGTTCATTTGGACTAATTCTGTAGCTCTTTGGAGTTTTCGAAAATTTTTCAAGAAGTTTTTGATTGAGTCCAAAACTATCTCTGGTATGTCCGTGATCTTCGTCACAATCTCAATATTACATTTAAAGGCTAAAATTACTCTAGCACACTATAAATAGAGCATACTCTATAAAATATATGTATAACACATTACGTTGTACAATTATTGAACTAGGATATTACAATATGCGTGTTGTTTTAATAAAAAGGAACATGAATTAGGCTTAAGACAACAAAATAACATACTTTATTTATACAAAAGAGTGATATAACATAGAGTGAGACATCAGTTAGTCTCTAGCACATAATTACATAATTTTAAATAAATAACACAATAGTTATAAGATATTATGCAACAATTGCATCTTAACCAACATAACGATTTAGATAAGACTTAACCATATGGTTTCTCAATAGATGTTATTATAACATAGGTTTGGCTTAAAGAGCAGTTAGATCAACCCATATAATTGATAATCAACAAACGTCATAACTACTATAATCACTATAATCGCCACTAGTCAATCGAGTAGCTAAAATAGTCCTAATTGTTCCAGAATCCTTGTATGATGTTTTCCATTGTTAATCTAAACTTTAGCTAAGTCAGATTTATGCTTAAAGTCTCCAACAAGATTTGCTTGGTACCATTAACAAGTTGTCCTATTTTCCTTGCTAAAACATGCCCTTACTATGCTTGATTAATTTTGGTGACGGAGTCACTTGCTACCAAATTGGCCTGAAATGAGCAACAAGACTTATGGACATACCCCCTTAAAAAGGACTTGACGTCCTTTTAAAAAGGTTCTCAAAGTAGGCCTTTACTTATCCTCAAATTACTAAAGAGAAGTGTTCCTAAGTTGTATCATCAACTTCCCTTCCTTTTCATTGCACTAGGAATTCCATCCTTCAATTTTTCTTATGATGTCTTAATAATCGATGGTCAAGGATCCTGCTTATATTGTCATCAAACTACTTTTGCACCATCGGAGGGGCATATTTTGATTTATTACATTTTGGTTCTTTCATATCTATATAGAACTTATGTAGAAAACTTACATAGAAAGTAGGATATACCCTTAGTTTTTCAGGCATTTTTAAATGATAAACAACATTGCCAACATTTTTGATCACTTTGAAAGTACCGTCATGCTTTGAAATCAATCCCTTATATAATGGCATCTCACTTATCTTTTTTCCATATTTGGGGTTTGACCTTTAACAATATTTTGTTCCTAACACTAAAATCTAAAGGTCACTGATGTTGGTTCGCATATTTCTTCATAAGATTCCTGGTCTTCTATAAGTTGTCTTTTGCCTCATTCACCATTTCATGCTTATCCCTTGTAAATATATAAGTAGTAGGAAATTGGCCTCCCACTTGTTACTTTGCCACCTCTAATAAAGTGAGTGACATTAGCCTAATGCCAAGTCAAACGAACTCTTCTTTGTAAAGGAATATTGTTGTAGTTTGTATGTAAACTGGGCACTATCTAACAACTCTAGTTAGTTTTGTTGGCTACCAATTAGGTGGTGCCTCAAGTAATCTTCTATAAAAGCATTTGTCCTCTCGATCTGCTCATCCGTTATAGATGATTGGCTATGGGAAACTTAATTTTGCTCCTATTATATTAAGTACGGATGTTTAGAATATGTCAGTAAATATAGTATTCCGATCACTTACCATGTTCATTGGAACACCAAGGTTTTTTACAACATTTTGATAAAATAAATTAGATGCTACTTTTGTAGAGCTGACAATGAAAATCGCATGCTGAATTAGTTGATCTACCACTACCAGCATTAAGGCTTTTCCATTAGCTTCCAAAAATCCCATAACGAATTCAAGAGATACCAATATATATGGCCTCTCCAAAATGAGAAAAGGTTACAACAATTTTGCCTCTCCACTTTATCTTATTGACACACTAAGCAAGTCTGACAGTAAACATCAATGTCCTGCTTTATATGAGGCCAAACATATGAGTGGATTAGGAGCACCATCATCTGTTCACTTCCTAGATGTCTTGCCCATTATGCATCATGCAACTCATACATGGATGCTCTCTATATTCCACGAAAACTAAGGGCATATAACCTACCTCCTTTTTCTACGAGTAGCCTATCATCGAGCTAATATCATTTGGTTATGCCATTATGAAGTAGTTAGTATCAAACTTACCCTTCTGTTGAATTTATCCCACTAATTCAACTTCAATTCAGGACAAATTATAGTAAGCTATCAACACCTCTCTCCTACTAAGGGCATTGGTTACTTTGTTACACTTCCCCAGTTTGTACTCCTAAGTAAAGTTATGTTTAGCTAAAAATTCTTACCACCTTTTTAGTTTAGCTGATAACTTCTTTTACACCTTAAAGAAAATGTTTGCCACTTTATACTTCTTAATCACAAATTTCAATCCTAGCAAGTAAACACACTATACTTATAAGCAATGTAGTTCTGCCATAGTTTTGTTATGTGTGTAAAATGTCTACATTTAGCATTGTCAGCTTTTTTACTCCCAAATAGCTATAGGATGTCCCTCTTGAACCAATACATCTTTAATTGCCTTATTTGAATGGTAATTGAAAATCTAGCAACCTTAAAATAAGTTCTGATGCAACGACTTATTTGAGCTTTTCAAAAGCATCCATACAATGATTTGTACAACTCTATTTCCTCTCCTTCTTAAGCAAATATATGAGAAAGGCTATTTTCCAAGAGTATTTATGGATCATAAGTCCAAGAAAAGATCATAATTATGACATTTTTTAGGGGTTGGCCACTTTAGAATAGTTTGCGCCTTCTTTGAATCCATCCAAAATTAATTCTACCCATTAAATATCCAAACAAATTAATTTCTAACCTAGTGAACCCACACTTTTTCATCTTGACATAAAGTTAGTTCTTCCTTAAGCACTCCAACACATATTTCAAATAAGTTATATGCTCCTTCATAGAGTTGTTATACACCATAATATCATCAAGGCGCACAACCACAAACTCATCCAAAAATGTGTATAGTAAATCATTCATAAGATTATAGACTATGACACGTAAATTAGTTAATCTAAAAGGCATTACTAAAAATTCATATGCATCATACCTAGTTACAAGTAGTTTTTGGTTCCTCTCCTTTCATAATTTGAACTTGCTAATACCTCGATCAAAGATCTAACTTCATGATTATGACAACCTAGATTAACCTATCTATAAGCTCCTAAACCAAAAGGATGGGATACTTGTTCCTGATGGTGACCTTAGTCAGTGCTCGATAATAGGATAACATATTCAAAAGTTTCTAAATTTTTAAGATTTTTTCAATTCAATGCCCAAGATTATAAAATTTTCAATTGAGTGACTAATCTTTTAAAAGCTTAACAATTTAGTTTAAAATATTATTTTTAATAATATGGCATATTTATTAAATGCCATATGGATGTCCATCTATTAGCCATATCAACAAAAACTAAAATTTTGAACTGAATTATTAGGGTTTTAAAAGGTTGTGATTTATAGTTTGTTTTCTAGGTTGTAGAATGTGTTACTAAGTTTTTTCTTTGGTGATAATCACGTGTTTAAAACTTAGATTTATTATCTTATTAATGTTTTATGTGTTTTATTTGATTATTGTTGATTAGGGCAAGAATTTAATCTAAATGCATGTTTCATAGGATGTTTGGTATGTTTAGATGATGAGTTAAAACAGGGAACTTAAAAAACAATTAAAGAAAAAACTGACAGAAGAGGTCTATCACAATTGTGCAGGTACGTAAGATGGAAGATGGAGTAGCTGGAGACCTGTATGATCATGATAAAGCATATAAGTAGGAAGTTATGTCTGATTGTGTACAGTCATAATTATGCAAAAGTCAGATTTTTTAAGTCGCAAGATTTTTGTATTTTTATGAAATGGGGCTATTTTTGGAATATCAATAAGTAAGGAAACCTTAGAAAAAGCCCTAAGATGATCAAGAAGTATAAAAGGCAACAAAAAAAAAACAAAGAGAGGTAGTTGGAACATCCAATAAAGAGATCAAGGAGGTAAATTTTCAGAACAACAAAACTACAAAATTTTCCAACTCAAGGACAATAAGAACAATACATCCATAATTCAAACTTATATCCTTTCCTTTTGTTTCCATATTATTGAATGTCAAGTATGAACAATTTGGGATATATTGGCTATGGATTGCTAAATTTGTTTTATGAATTACTATTGAATTTTTTGTTAAACTTTTATGTTATTGATTTAACACAAACATACTTTATGGTATTTATTATTTTTGTTTTTTATCTGAATCAAGAGATTAGGTTAAAAATATTAAAGAGAGATTAATATGCTATTGGAGAGAGATCTTAATTATTTGTTAGTTACCTATAGGATTGCTTCAAATCCAATCAGATATTTAAAAGGAATTTTGAGAGATCAAGAGGTCATAATTTAATTCTTATCTATTTTAATTCGGATTACTTGGTTAGATATCAAAAGTGGGTAATCATATTTATTGGATATAACTATTGGATATCTAGGGTCAAGTATTATTAAATCAAGATAGTGAAGTGAAAAAAAGGATAAAAGTAATTCCTAAGTTATCATCATTGATTAATCAACAAATTCACTGTTGTTTGTTAGTTATTCAATTATCAATTTTCTTTAGTTTAGTTATTTTCTAGTTACATTATCATATTGGTTACCTTAAACAAAGTGTTACAAAAAATGTTAGGTGTTTGGAACAATCCTCATAGGAATAATACTATTTATACTATAAAGATACAATCTGTATATTTACGGTATATATAGGTGTAAAGAATCATATCAAAAAGTGATCGTGATTTTCTGAAGTGTGTAAGTTCTAATTAATAATCTCAATAATTTGTAAGTATACAGGTCGTTCGCGTAGTACCTAACGTGTCAATCCCACAAGGAGGGATAATCTAATCCTAAAATCTAAGGCTAAAACAATTCACAGTAATTCAAAATGTAACAAAACTAGGACAAGAATTTAATTCAATCACGCAACTCAATTGCAACAATCAATTATGAAAATATTAACAAAGTAGCAGTTGCAACACACACTCAAGAATCAACCTAAAGGAACTATCAATTGAGATAAAGGAGAATTTTTTCCTATCTTTAACGTTAACCTAATTGATTATGAATTATCGGATTATTGGTCGTAGACGATCCTATGGTTGATTATTCTCTCTCGGGTTATAACCTTTAAACCTAAATCATAAACCCTAATAAGATTATGGAAAATTGCAATATCTCAATTAACAATCTATCCAAAACCCTAATTAGATCTTAAGTTGTCCAATAAACTATCAGGAACCTATGTGAGATCTCTCTTCACACAATTACCGATTTGATTAACTCATTATTATTTAATCACCTAACTCTTGTTAGCCCAATTTAATAATTTTTCATTTATTTCACCTTCTCAGTCTATTACTGAATTATGCAATCACGGAAATCAATTACAATAAATCCAATAAATATAAAATAATAAGATTTTATTAAATTAAAGGAAACAACCTAAAGGTGAGTATATAATATCTCAACATTCACAATCCTATCATCAAACTACTAGTCCCAATTCTATACAATAATGAAAGTAGAAAAAAACAGGAAATACAACTCTAAATGGAGACAAGAGGTAGTGATGTTGGGAAACTCCAAATCCGGTAAGTAGGTCGATGTCGACTTCTTCTCCACTTCTCTCTTCCTTCTTCTTTTTCTCAATCTCTCAACAATTCTCTCTAGTGTTTCTCTCAAAAGTGGATGATGCAAAAGCCCTTTCTTTCTCTTCTTTTTGTTTTATTTATGTTCTTTTTGTGTTTAGGATTGAACTAGGGTTTTTCCAAAATCTAAGATGTCTAAAAAATCCCTTGAAATGTGAAGTTTGGAAGTGCTTACGCATCTGTTTGACACAAGCCACGATCGTGGCCTATGTCAAGCCTTTTTATCATGATGCAATTGGCCCCAATTTGGTCCGAAATTTCTTCGTTTTTTGATCTTTACCCTCAAGCACTAACAAATACAGCAAGGTACCTCAAAAATATTATATTTAAGCTCAAAGGATTGTTCTAACCCATAAAAAACTTAAAACACAAATAAATCACAAGCTAACATAATTCTATCCTAAACACATAATAAACAATCAAATAAATAACTATACATATATCAAACTACACCCTAAAATACGATGCATTTCATACTTATCAACATCCCTACACTTAAACATTTTCTTGTCCTTAAGCAAACAAAACAACAAACAACAAACAACACAAAGCACAAAACATAAAGCACACAATGTAACAAATCAGGCAATGACCTTAACTTCACGAAATAATTTAACTCTAAACGCAATCATTCAAGTTGTTCCAAATTATTAACATGAAAAATCCATGTCTAAACACCTTGGACTCAATATACAACTAATCAAAATTTTAATGTTGAGTCTATTCCCCCTATCACTTGCACACATACATTGATAATCATTCAGTCAAAACAAAAGTGTAGCTATTTCTTAGTAGGTTTTCATGAAAAATCAAGCTACTAACAAGTTTGGTAGGTTTTTATTTGAAAACATTCTTTTTATTGATTTTTCTTTAAGGACATGAACCTAGTCTTTACACGGAGGCAAACATTTGTGATGAATGTCGATCCAGTTACTCAACAAAATTATGTTGCTATTAAGCTGCTTGGTTGGAATGTCATTATAGCCTTTTTACATAATGTCGCACATTTGTGATATGTGTTGATCCGGTTACTTAGCTACATCACATTCTTAACTGACTACTAACTTTATTCATAACCCAAAGGCCAGTGAAATAGTTACTTCAGTTGAAATTAAACAACTATTTTTACATAAAATTTTGCCTACCTTATTGCTTTAGTAATCATTCTCATGAAAATTTACTAATAATACCATTTATTTGATTGACCTAAAATTATAAATGAGTGTGGAAAATTCCTAGGGTGAATGAACTATCAACATATCCTAATTAACTAGCATATTTAGCCCTAATTAACTTAGGTCACTAATTTCACAAGCTAATAAAACTTAGCAACCTAAAAGACTATGTTTAAGGCTAAATCTATCTCGTTAAATCCTAGCCATTGACGCATTCACACAATTCACATTATGTAACCTAAATAAACTATCATTCAATATGCAAAATTCACACATAAGGTAAAAACACACGACCGTCCTTACACATGAACAACATATTGTTCTCAATGTGAGAAAGGTACATAAACAAACTAGGGGAAATAAAACACAATATACAAAAAAGATAAGAAGAAAATACTAACAAAATTGAAAATAAAAGAATTAGAACATGAAGCCATTTATGGTGGTGGAGGTAATGAAGGCGATAGTGTTATAACCAAATCTGCTTGACAACGAGAGTGTTTCCTATCTTATAAGTGATTCAAGAAAGTAAAAGAATTAGGAATCCAAACCATTCTAAATCATTCAAAACTTATTTACAAATTTAAAACAAACCAAACTACACGATAATTTAAATCTAACTACTAAACGTGCTAATTTATGGTCATTAGCTTAACTTCATCCTTTAAAACTCAGCCAGCCATGATGCCCAATTTTAGTTTTGTATCTTGTAAGTAAGGTACAAATTGTAAAATGATTAGAAGGATAATATTAATAAAGTTGAGAAAATCAATTAATTTCAGTAATATCCTTTTCACTAACAAACCGTCAATAAAATAGGGAATAACAAAACTCCCTGAATCTTTCATCGAATCCAATAGTTTATCCTATAAGAAGGTGAGTTGATCTCTTTCTTCCTTAATCACCTTCATCTCCTCTGCTTCTTTCGCTTCACAAACAGAGATTTTCATAGCTTCTTTAAACTTGATGTTTGTTGTCATCTAGTCTTTGTCCTTTTTTTCTTTAAAAGATTTGAACACATTAATTATCCTAAATGTGCTACTCTCCTTCGGATTCTTTAATACATCATTTATGTTGAATGTCACTTGGTCATCATTAATCCAAAGGATAAGGTTCTTTTCACGGACATCTACCAAAGATTTTTTGATGTTCACACATGGTATATCAAGAACTGGTGAATAATAGGGAAAGTTGGCATTCTTTTCTTCATCCTCTTTCTTCATCTCTTGGTCTTTAATAAGGTAAGGTTCAACTTGTGTCCTACTGGTTCTTCTAGCTCTTCCCTATTCTTAAGTGTGATAGCCTCATATTGCTTTAATTGATGTAATTCTATATTTCACAAAGAGTATTATCCAACTCGAATCTCTAGATTGTGAATAGATGAGGCATGTCCGTAAGCTTATCCAATTTGCTCTTCTAGTCTCTTCTGGCCCTCTTCCATGTCCGTGAGCTTATCCAGGATCTTGTTTAATTTAGAATCCTATAAACTGGAATCATCTTGCTGAAATTCTAATAGGTCTTAATGTCGTAAATGTGTCCTTACATTATTGGACCAATAGAAATTTGGGTGGTTCTGCCACGCCGGAGTGTACATGTTCCAATAAGATTCCCCAACCATACTATGTCTCATTGTGGTTCGCAGAAGTTACTTGCTCACTATAATATCTATCCTTCACCATTGTTCTTTCCATTTCTTTTTGGCATCTAGCTCTTCAGATGTCTCATTCTCACTTTAAGATGTCTTAATGTGTCTTTATTTTAAGCCCTAAACTTATGTTTCTATTTCTTTTTTAACACAAAAGATAGTGAGAAGGCCTTAGACTAAAGAACTGAAATAATCGCCTCCTCGACAATGGCACCAAAAACTTGATTGTTGTTTTCTGATATGTGTAGGTTCTAATTAATAACCTCGATAATCTACAAGTGTAAGGGTCATTCGCATAGTACCTTAGGTTTCAATCCCACGAGAAGGGATAATCTAGTCCTAAAATCTAAGGCTAAAACAATTCGAAGTAATTCAAAATATAACAAAACTAAGGAAAGAATTTAATTCAATCACGCAACTTAATTCTAAGAATGAATTACGAAAATATTAACAAAATAACAGTTGCAACACACACTCAGGAGTTAACCTAAAGGAACTATCAATTGAGAGAAAGGAGAATTTTTACCTATCATTAACCCTAACCTAATTGATTATGAAATATCGAATTATTGGTTCTAGAAGATCCTAGGGTTGATTATTCTCTTTCGAGTTATAACCATTGACCCTAAATTATAAACCTTAATCAGATTATAGAAAATTGCAATCTCTTAATTAACAATCTATCCAAAACCTTAATTAGATCTAAAGTTGCCCAATAAACTATCAGGAACCTATGTGAGATCTCTCTGCACGTGATTATCGATTTGATTAATTTCTCGTTCTTATTAAATCACCTAACAATCATTAGTCCAATTTAATGATTTTTCATTCAATTCACCCTTTTAGTCTATTATCAAATTATGCAATCACAAAAATCAATCACAATAAATCCAATAAACATAAAACAATCAGATTGTATTAAATCAAATATTAAAAACACCCGAAGATGAGTATAGAATATCTCTACATTCACAATCCGTCTTCATATTGCTATTCTTAATTTTATACAATAATAAAAATGGAAAATAATAGGAAGTACGATTCTAAACAAAGATGGGAGGTAGAAACATCGAGAAACTCAAAATTCGAGAAGTACATCGATGTCGGCTTCTTCTCCTCTGTTCTCTCTTCCTTCTTCTCTTTCTCAATCTCTCAAAAATTCTCTTTAGGCTTTCTCTCCAAAGTGGCTGATGCGAAAGCCCTTTCTTTGTCTTCTTGTTGTTCTATTTATGTTCTTTTGTGTTTAGGGTTGAATCAGGGTTTTTTGGGGTCCGAAAGGTCCAAAAAATTCCTCGAAATGTGAAGTTTGGAAGTGGCTGCACATCTGCCCGACGCAGGCCACAATCATAGCCTATGGTAGGCCTGTCTATCATGATCATGGCCTATGTTAGGCCTTTTTGTCATGATCGTGGCCACGATCATTGACCATGTAATTGGCCCCAATTTGCTTTGAAATTCCTTTGTTCTTTGATCTTTATCCTAAAACACTAACAAACACATTAAAGTACCTCCAAAACATCATATTTAAGCTCAAAGGATTGTTCTAACCTATAAAACACCTAAAATACAAATAATTCACAAACTAACACAATTCTACCCTAAACACATACTAAACAATCGAATAAACGGCTAAACAAATATCAAACTATACCCTAAAATATGATACATTTCACACCTATCAACAAGTTTTTCGGACCATTAACATTTTTTTAGATGCATTTATGACTGAATGAAACTAATAGGTGGCATCATTAGTAGCTCTTTTTGAGAATGGATTGAATAGGAATAAATAATATAGGTTAGAGTATTAAAAAATGTTGAATAATGTGCTAAAATCAATTTCCTATTTTGATAGCCCTTTTTGAAAAATTAAGTTAAAAATAGAGTTGGTAGCCAATTATGAGTTGTGATATAGTTGAGTAACTAGGGACATTTATGACAAAATGTTTTCCTCCGTGTCAAAAGCCTAAAATGACACTCTAACTAAGTTTGAAAGAACATAACCTAGTTAAGTAACCGAGGGATATTTACGGAAAAATGTTTTCCTTCACATCAAAGACTAGGTGGTCATTAAATAAAAATATAAAAATTTGGTGCTTTAAACAAAATTGAAGCTTATTGATCTTCTTTTAAAGTGTCAAGAAATTTGCATGAGTGGGTAATTAGTGATGGCTTACCTTTTTGATTGGTAAATAAGAATTAATGTATGCTTACAAGCACGTTAGATGTATGAATCAGGTATTAATATTTTGGTTGGTATGTATAATCAAAACACTTGAATCTGAATGAAAAAAGTTAAATGTTTTCAATTTTTTTTGAGTGATTGGTGTCTGTGGTTAAGTTAATTTCATAAGATATGATGTCATTGTGCCGTTGTTGCATAATTGTGTGATTTGTGTTTTCTGTTTTGCTTATTTATAGTTTTAGTTTTGCTTAAGGATAAGCAAAGTTTTAATTGTGGGGAAGTTAATAGGTGTGATTTATAATATGTTTTCTAGTTTATAGAATGTGTTATTAAGTGTTTTCTTAGGTGATAATCTTATGTTTAGGATTTAGTTTTATGTTTTTGTTAGTGTCTTTTTGTTTTTTATTTGATTATTACTGATTAAGAAAAGAATTTGATCTTGATGCATGCTTTAGGGGATGTATAATGTGTCTGGCTAATAAGTTGGGATAGGGAACTAGAAGCAAAATTGGAGAAAAAGCTAGAGGAAGAGGTTTGTCATGGTCGTGCACTTGCACAATCGTGCAAAGTG
Organism: Erythroxylum rotundifolium; assembly: GCA_027563915.1. Taxonomy (NCBI): domain Eukaryota; kingdom Viridiplantae; phylum Streptophyta; class Magnoliopsida; order Malpighiales; family Erythroxylaceae; genus Erythroxylum; species Erythroxylum rotundifolium. The sequence continues at coordinate 32,510,680 of JAOSBO010000006.1, forward strand.
GAAGCTAGAGCAGCTAAAGACCCTCTGTCACAATCATGCACATCATTGTGACAGTGCATACAGGAGGGTGTGTATGATCATACATAGTCATGATCGTAAAAATGCCAGATTTTTGTTTTTGTTATGATTTAAGGCTATGTTTACAATATAAACAAGTGAAGAAACCCCATAAAGAGCCCAGGAAGATCAAGAAGCATAAAAGCTACCAAAAACATAAAGAGAGGTGGCCTGCACATCTAAGAAAGAGGTCAAGAAGGTAAAATTCCAAAAGAACAAAGTTGTAGAATTTTCTAGTTCAAGGATAAAAAGAAGAATACACTAGAATTCAAACTTCTATACTTTCCTTTTCTTTCCTTGTTATTAAATGTTAAATATAAACAATTTGGGATATATTTTGGCAATGGTTGCTAAATTTGTTTCAGGAATTACTCTTGAATTGTTTTGTTAAACTTTATGCTCATTATTTAATAGACATATACTTTGTGGTGTTTATTGTTTTTATCTTTGATCTAAATCGAGAGATTAGGTTGAAATATTTATGTTATGTTGCACTGCAAGAGCTAGTACAATAATAGACCTATAAATAGATTGATTGGTAATTGAAGAGAGATCTTAATTCTTTATTAGTTACCTGTAAGATTGCTTCAAATCCGATTGGATAGTTAAGAGGAGTTTTATGATATCGAGAGGTCTTAATTCAATTCTTATTTATTTGAATTACGATTACTACGTTAGATTAAAAGAGAGGGTAATCATAACTATTGGATATCTTGGGTCAAGTATTATTAAATCAAGAAGGTGAAGTGAAAACAAAACAAGAATAAAAATAATTCCTAAGTTGCTATCATTGATTAATCAACAAATTCACTACTACTTGTTAATTATTCAATTTTCAATTTTCTTTAGTTTAGTTATTTTCTAGTTCTATTATCATATTTTTTAACCTTAAAGAAAGTGTTACAAAAATTTTTAGGTGTATAGAACAATCCTCATAAGAATGATACTATTTATATTTTAAAGATATGACTAGTATAATTGTAGTATAAGTTTAAAGAACCACGGTAAAAGGTGCTGAATTGAAAATTTTTCAAAAGGTTGAGCACTTTATGATTGGTTATCCCGCCCAATAATTAATGCATATTCTAAAAGTTCCATATGCCTTCTTTTGGGAAAAAATTGGGGCATCATATGGGGATTTCGAGGAATATACCTTGCCTCTAGCAACTTGTTCAACTATTTTCATAGTTCCTTTAATTCCAAAGAAGACATATGATATAGAATATGAGAAGGGGCAGTTGCACCAGGTTCCAATTTTATCTTATGGTCTATTGCTCTCTTTAGACGAAACTCCTCCGACAACTTTATTGCATCACATCTAGATAAAATTCTAGCAATAGGACAATCTCTTCTAGTACCACCATCGTAGTTCCTTCTTTTACTTCTACCATGATAGTAAGACAAGTTGGATCCCCACATTTCTTTTCTTTACTACCATTATAGAAATTATCGAACATTTCTCGCTGCTTTTTATAAAGTAAGAATTTTACTCCTCTATAAATTATTTTACTCTGTTTCAACACAAATTTGTTAACAATTCTATCCGCAATAAACATGAGTGTTGCACCTGTACCCACCATTATTGCACTTCTAGTTCGTTTAATTCAAATTGTCACATGCAACAATGAGGCATGAGTAGCACCCACTTCACTTGTCAAAGTTTTTAAAAACTGCAAAGGATTTACTATGGTGGCTACTTCACCCTCATTCTCCTCTTTAGCCACCATTGCATTCACTTTCTCCCATTTTAAACACTCCTATGCAACATGTAGCCCTTGCAAATGAAACACTCATTGTTCTTACTACTTCTTTGCCTATTTGCAATAGAACCATTACCATTCACCTTGTCCTTTCCCTTATGATAGATCATGAACCCTTTGTTGACAGAGTTTAATCTGTGCCCATTTTTACAATATAGCTAGGACATTAAACAATTTATCTTCCCTAGACATATTATGAATGTCTAGCATCAAGGAAGTGAATGTCTTTACATAGTTTTTGCCATTGTTTGGTGTAGCCTAGTTCCTTAACAATGTTAGTGCAATTCTTTTTAACATACCAACCTGTCAATTTGCCTCACCCAAAGTTTCCGAACCAAGCAAAAGACTTGCATTATCTCATTTTCCAAAATTAGTCTCAGCCTATACTAAAGATAAGCCAGCCTTTCCTGAATAACATCCATGCTCTATCCACCCATTATTGTATGCCTAATTTATTTCCTGACCTTGCTCTGGTACCAATTATTACAGGGGCTAGTTTAGAGGTTTTCCTAACACTTGAAGCCCATTATAATTGCAATATGATAGCCCTTTTATGTTCTTAACCACAATATGTCAAAAACCTAGGAGGCATGACTTTTTGCAATCACTCGGTGTGTCGTTTTAATATAAAAGCACATGAATCACGTTTAAGACAACATAATATTATATTTTATTTATGTAAAAAAGTGATAAGGTGAGACATCAGTTAGTCTCAAATACACATACTACACATGTTTAAATAAACAACACAATAATTGTGAGAAGTTATGTAGCAGTTGTGTTTTAACCAACACAACCTTTCAGACAAGACTTATCTATATGGCTTCCCAACTGATGTTATTATAAATTTATAATATAGGATTGGCTAAAAGAGCTGTTGGATTAACCCATGTAATTGGTTACTTGGCATAATTGATAACTGACAACCATTATAACTGTTGAAACTGGCATAACTGCCACTAATCCCTCACAGCTAAAATAATTTTGGTTGCTCCAAAATCCTTGTATGACACTTCCCATTGATGATCTAGACTTTAGCTAGGTTAGATCTATACTTAAAGTCTCTAACAAAATGTTGTGCTATCATCAATAGGCCATCTTATTGTCCGAAGTAAAGCATCCCCTTACCATGCTTGATCAATTTTGACTAGCAAATTACAAGTAGTTACTATTAATGTAACATCCCATGTTCTTGGCTAGACCCCAGAATATAATTGAGTGTATTGTGAGAAATTAGAAGTGCATTTTATGCTCATGCATCATTGTATATTCACACAAACACGTGAATATTTATTTTTGATACACTAAAATAATTGTACATGCTTTCATTGACATTTTCTAGGTATGATTGATTGATTAAAATGTGAATTGTGACTTATTTCTGTTAAAATTTTATTTAAAGATTATTAGTATTATTTCAGAATTTCTGGTGAATTTAGGAAATTGCTGAAAAATTTGGGGTCTTTTGGATTAGGACTTAGACCAATGAAACGGTGATAGGTGGTAGCCTTACATGTTGACACACGGCTCACATGCAAGTGATACACGTAGTAACGTATAATTTTGGGGAAGAGAAGACCTATCGAATGCCTCACAAAAATTTTCCAACACGGTTTTGATTCTTACATCAGTTTTATTCTGTACAAAACAAACATACCAACCCGACTAGTATTTGATTATGTGTAATTTCATTGTTTTCCTTCCCCAACCATCGAAGCCCTATTCATTACTGGCGATACTGGAAATTTTATTGAAACATCAAATAAGTTGTATTTAAGTTTTCTGGATGTTGTATAGATGGTTTTGATGATGTTTAGTGTTAGAAATGAATTCATGCATGAAGGGTAGCTTCGATGTTGTTAAACTGAAGAACGAGAACTGGAAAAGAATGCAGAAATCGTACTGAATATGTTTATGTGAAGTGAGAATTTAGAGTTTTGGAAATACACTAAGATGAAAAGATTATGATGAAATGAAATTGTTGTTGCATGTGATACAGAAAAATAGAGAAGTGTAGGAAAATAGTAGTTGTTATTCATGGTGTTCTGTTATGTTTAACTTGATTGTGAATTTGTGGGAATCTGTATGAATGCCTAAAACTTGAAGTAAGTGAATTTAGAAGTATGGCATGTTTGGATAAGGTTCTGCTTGTATCAGAGTGTATACAATGAAAAACCTTAAAAAATGCAGAAAAATGGAATTTGTGTGTTTAAGTATACGATTGTTGATGTTTAAGTTTGAACCTTGGATTGTTTAGTTGTTTTGTGTTGTTGAGCTGAAAGGCATAAGTGACTATAGGTACTATTTTCATGTGTGGGTTGTCACTGTTCATGTAAACAAAATTTACAGTAGAGAGAGAGGAAGAAGAAGGTGATGGTTTACATGCATGGTTTTAGTTTTTGAAGTCTAAATATAAACTAGAGTATCTTTTTTTACTGAAAAGCTTTGATTCTTTTGATTATATCTTGAGCTATATATTTTCAAAAGAGTTGAATCATAGTTCATATTAAACTAGAGACATATGTCTACAACTTTCTTGAAGAAGTCAAATTTTAATTCTATCTATAAGAGCCCTGAAATTTAGCTTGAAGTTGAAAGTAGTATTTTGTTGAGACATAAGGAACAATATGGAGTATTTTGATCATAACTTGAGCAATACGGGACCAAAATGTATGAATTTTATGTTGTTAGAAACTTAAGACATAAAGGAACATTTTATTAGAAGAAAATGTTATCTGAAAACATCTAGTTATAAGTCAAAAATGACAAGAAAGAATGAAAGAGAAGGAAGAAAACACAACAGGTTGCGATCGTGTTGTTGAAAAACAAGGGAAGTCGTGATTATGCCTCAGCATAATCGTGACTCTGCTGATGAAGGAAGAAAGTGCACGATTTCGACTATGAAACTCTGAAAAATGAGGGACTATTTTGAACACCTTTCATTCTTTTGACCATAATTTCTTCTCTAACCTCCAAATGACATGGATTGGAACCAACAAACTCGAAACACATTATTCTATATCTCCAAAAAAAATTATAACCATATGAAATCATTTGGAGGAGATTAATTGATGAATTTGGAACGAAATTGATGAGGAGTTCTGGAATTTCATAAATAGAGTATTTTCACTGAACATGCTTCGATATTTTGACAATATCTTGATTTATATGTATCCAAATGGACTGAATTTTGACTTTTAGTAAACTAGAGACATCTTGCTACAAATTATTTGAAGAAATTGAATTTTAATTCTATCTCTAAGAATTTCAATTTCTGGGTGGAAGTTGAGTACAGGACACTATTTTAGTATGAGAACAGTCCGAAAATGTTTAGAGTATAACTTTCAGAATACTGAATCGAATTGAATAATCTTGGTGTCACTAGAAACTTAAGAGATAGGAGAAAAATTTTCTAGAAGAAAGTCTTGCCAAATTTTTTCATTTCCTTAGTCAGATTGATCATGAACAGTAGACCCGATAGCTTTTATTAAAAAGTGAATTTTTGGATGTTTTTTCAATCAAATTCAAGTCAGGTTGATACCATATGAGGTATGTTGAGTTTAAATGAGTTCTTAAATGTTTTAATTGATGTTGAATGATGGGATTAAAGAGAGTAAAGAGTTTTTGTGATTAAAGAATGTTTGAAGGTGTTGAAATTGCTTATAAAGTGTATTAAAGAAACATACCTGAGAATTTGTCATGGAATATGCATAATACATGATACATTCAAGAATGTGCTTATGATTGACTATTTATCTAAATGTGTAAATTTTGTATATGATTGCATATAGAAGAACAAGTAGAATGACCACTTCCTGATATTACTAGAACTTCAAGGCAATAGCTTTGGGAGCAAACTGTGAGAAACCTAGACGATCTCACTCAATTAATTGTTTTGATTATGATTGAATTCTCTTATAATGTGTGATTAATTATACTGATTTCGGACATGAAGGGCCAAAGATTCTGATTTGATGATTGTGATATTGAAATGCTCCTTATATGTAAATTTGAATGAATAAGTGATATTCCACATTATTGTTGAATGCCGGACCAAAGTCTGATGATAAATGTGAATTTGAAAGTGAAACAGAAATTAAGTGACTGATCCTATATATATGAATGTGAAGCATTCCATTACATGAATGCAAGAAAGATAAAGGCAGTTGTGACTAGAGTTGTCAGTGTAAAGAGCTTAAAGCTCATACTATGATTAGAGCCTCAGGCTCAGTTATGAAGGTACCCAGTATTCACAAACAAAGGATATGGGACATTATCTGGTACAGCTCAATATCCACTAAGGGATATGAGCTAGTAAAAAGGCACTTGGTCACTATCATAATAATAACAAGTGACAGTGAGTCTCACGTGCAATGCATATACATTTTAAAACATGTGTTTGACTGATTAAACTGTGTTGATACCTTGTATTTGTATGAGAATGTGATATGTGATACGTGATGTTTCTTGCAAAATGGAAAGATGTGAAATAATTGTTACGTGTGATAAGATGTTACATGAATTGAGTGAACCATCAATGATGGTTACCTCATTGAGTTCGCAAACTCGCCCAAAATTGTACGTTGACATTTCAGGACCGAGAGAGGATATTAACTATTGAGAGATTACAAGAAGCATAATTCTTGTCCTTTTGTGAAGAAGAAATCTCTCAAAAGTCGGTCAGCTGAGACTGAAGAGTTTAGATAGATGTTTTGTATATTTGTTCTTTCATGTAGTGTTTTTGTATTAAGCTTGATAATGTACGTACTTTGATGATATTGGAAACTTTCAATGTACCTGTATGGATGTTGGAAGCTACATTGTAAATTCGGTTTTGTTTATCAAATGAAAGGAGGAACACATTTTATTAATTTTGTTAATTTTAGTCTTTAATTTTTAGTGACTTTTATGTACAATAGTTGATGTCATGATTAAGTTGGATTTGTTGCCATATTATAAAGTGAAGGTGAGATAGTTAACACACCATTATTATAGATTATATACTAGAATGTCCACAGGGTGTTTAAATATGTAATTTATGGTAATGAGGTATGACAGTTTTGGTATCAGAGCATGGTTTGGCATCCATAGAGGCATATAGGAATATTAGACATGAAATATAGTGAGAAATGTGGATAATAATTGAAGTTATTGTGTATTATAGGTTATCTAATGTTAGAAATCAAATGGAGCACTCAGCTGACCTAGAATGAGAAAGAGTCAGTAGAGAGTCCTCTATACCTCAATCAGAGGTAATGCCTCCTAGAATTCCCTAGAGAAGGGAGAGAAGGCATGATAGGCTGCAAAAGCAGGGGGCTTTGGACTTCTACAGAAGTACAAATCCTACAGAGGCTAAGGGATGGCTAGAAAGGATATAGAGGGTTTTTTATCAGATGGACTATGAGGAAAATGAAAGATTTGATTATGTGGTCTCATTACTGCAAGGCTCGGCTTACCAATGGAGGAAGACTGTTCTGGGCAGTACCACCAAGCCTTGTAATCTGAATTGGGGAGACTTTCTGAGGGCTTTTAGGGAGAATTACATACCCAAGATCTATTTGGACAGAAAGAGGAAGGATTTCCTGGATCTAAAATAAGGTAGAATGTTTGTAGCAGAGTATGAGATCAGGTTTAATGAATTGTTGGGGTATGTTACCGCTCTGATTCCTACAGAAGAAGATAAGTGTAGGAGATTTGAAAATAGGTTGAATATGGAGATTGTAACAAAGTTAGCAATCACTAACATGAGTAGTTTCATTGAGTTAAGGGCTGCCTTAATCAGAATTGAACGGTTACTGAGAAAGGGACAAGTAGAGTCGGGACAAGGGTCTAGAATGAAAAAACCCAGTGAAATTCAAAGTGGTTCTGGCACAAGATGTAGCAAGCGGCAAAATCGAGCTTTTAGACCACCGGCTAGATTAAGACAGTCATAATTCAAACAAAGGGGTGGTTTTGCATAGTTTGTCAGTGGAAGAGGTATAGTGTAGAGTCAGTTATCTCCTTGTGAGCACTATGGGAAGAAGCACGATGGTGAGTGCTAGAATCTATCAGGGGCATGTTTTCGATATGGCTCTCTAGACCACAGAATTAGAGATCATCCTGTTGTTACTGGAGCTTAGTCAGGTATGAGAGGGGGATCTATAAGTGAAGCTACTATCTAGCAAAGCTAAGCTAGCGGGGTTGGACAGAAAGGCAGAGGCAGATGCAGAGGCAGAGGCAGAGTGGGTTCTGGAAGTCCTTCTATCAGGACTGAGGTTCAGAGCTATAGACCACATCTCAGGCCCGAGTATACGCTATGACTAGATAGGAAGCTCAGGACTCTTCAGGTGTCGTTGCAGGTGCGTTACTTATCTTTGACTATAAAGCATTTGCATTGCTAAATCCTAGATTTACGTATTTATTTATCGCACCGCATCTAGCATCTAGGTTGCATTGTGATACAAAATATTTGAGATGTGGTTTAGAGGTGAGTACACTAATAGGTTCCCACAAAATTACTTGGCTTACTTCCAGATCGGGAAACAGAGTTCACAATTGATCTAGTTCCAAGTACCACTCCTATATCTATTCCCACATATAGGATGACACCTGTGGAACTAAAGGAGTTGAAGACTCAGCTACAGGAATTGTTAGATAAGGGATTTATTAGACCTAGTGTTTCACCCTAGGGAGCTCCAATCCTATTTATGAAGAAGAAAGATGGTACCTTGAGACTATACATTGACTATAGGCAACTAAACCTGATGACATTGAAGAATAAGTACCCGTTGCCTAGAATTGATGATTTATTTGATCAATTGTAGGGAGCCTAGTTGTTTACTAAGCTAGATTTGAGGTTTGGATATTACCAGGTAAAGATAGTAGAGACTGATGTACCAAATAATGTTTTCAGGAGTAGGTATGGGCATTTTGAATTTTTAGTAATGCCGTTTGGGTTAACTAATGCCCCAGCTACATTTATGGCCTTGATGAATAAGGCCTTTCAACCCTACTTAGATAGATTTGTAATTGTGTTCATTGGTGACATATTTGTGTATTCAAAGAGCAGAGAAGAACATGATGAGCATCTGAGAGTGATTTTACAGATTATGAGGGAGAAATAACTATATACTATATTCAGTAAATGTGAACTTTGGTTGAATCAAGTGTTATTTTTGGGTCATATAGTATCTGTACAAGGTATACAAGTGGATCTAATGAAGATAGAGGCAGTGATGAATTGGGAAGTTCTGAGGGATGTATCAAAAATCTGAAGTTTCCTAGGATTAGCTGGATATTACCAGAGGTTTTTCAAGGGGTTTTCTCTTATTTCGACCCCTTTGACTAAACTTCTGAGGATGAATGTAACTTCCAGATGGGATGCTGATTGTCAGAAAAGTTTTGAGGAGTTGAAACATCAGTTAACTACTGCATCGGTGTTAGCTATACCATCTGGAACTGATGGATATGTAGTATACAATGATGCTTCTTCTCAAAGATTGGGATGTGTATTGATGCAGAATGGCAAGGTGATAGCCTATGCATTGAGACAACTATTGTCTCACGAGATGAACTATCCAGTACATGATTTAAAGCTAGCCGCAGTTGTTTTTGCTCTAAAGATATAAAGACATTATTTATATGGAGAGACATTCCAGATATACACTGATAACAAGAGTTTGAGGTATCTGTTAAGTCAGAAAGAACTAAACATGAGACAGAGAAAATGGGTAAAGTTATTGAAAGATTATGACTATACAATTGAATATCATCCGGGAAAAGCCAATGTGGTGGCTGATGCTTTGAGCAAGAAGTCGAATACCAGTGTAGCTCTGATTCAGTTATCGAGGTTATCAAACTTAATTCAATTGAGATCTTTGAATGTGGAGTTAAATCTTGAGCATAATGAGGCATTGAAAGCAATGTTACATGAAAGTATAAGAAGGGTTCAAAGCAAGGACCTTGACATGGTGAAACTAATTGAAAAAGTTAAGATGAATCTAGAGTCTGAATTTGAATTGAGAGATGAAACATTGTGGCTAAAGCAGAGGCTTTTGTACCTAATGTGGATGATCTGAGGAAGGAAATCCTAAAAGAAGCTCACATGGCTACTTATTCTATGTATCCTGGCACAACCAAGATGTATAATACTTTGAAGCAACATTTCTGATGGATCAAAATGAAGAAGTAAGTAGTAGAATATATTTCTAAATGTATAACATGGCAGCAGGTTAAAGTTGAGCATCAGGCTCCAGTTGGGAAGTTATACTCGTTGCCTATTTCGGAGTAGAAATGGGAACGAATTACTATGAATTTTATAATAGGATTACCTAAGACTCTGAGACAAAATGATGTAACATGGGTTATAGTGGATCGATTGACTAAGTCTGCCCATTTCATACCAGTGAGAGAATAACTCTCTAGATCAAATGGCCCAGAGATATGTAAATGAAGTGGTTCAATTGCTCGAGATTTCGGTAGCCATTGTATCGGACAGGGATCCTAGATTCACTTCAAGATTCTAGAAGAGTTTGCAATCAGTTATGGGCATAAAACTGAATTTCAGTAGTGCATTCCATCCTCAGACAGATGGACAGAGTGAGAGAACTATCAAGACTGTTGAGGATATGCTTAGAGCATGTGTATTGGAGTTTCAGGGAGCTTGGGATCAATAAATAACATTGATTGAATTCGCATATAATAACCATTATCATAGCAGGATCGGAATGGCACCATATGAGGCACTGTATAGCAAAAAATGTCGATCACCTCTTTACTAGGATGAAGAAGGTTTGAGAATGATAGAAGGCCCTGAATTGATCGAAGATACTATAGATAAGATGAAACTGATCCGGAGTCGAATAAAAGCTACTCAAGATAGACAAAAAAGTTATGTGGATCAGTATTGTCATGATATAGAATATAGTGTCGGGGAGAAAGTATTTCTGAGAGCGTCGCATTGACAAGGCCTATTGAGGTTTGGCAAAAAGGGAAAGTTGAGCCCGATATATATTGGTCCTTATGAATTCTTCAGAGAATTGGACCTTTGACATATCGATTAGCCTTACCGACTGAGTTGTCTCAGATACATGACATATTCTATGTGAGTCTGCTAAGGAAATATAGGTCTGATCCAGTACATATGTTACCAACTCAGGATATCAGATAAAACGATTGAGGAATCGGGAAATTCCAACGATAAAAGTTCTATGGCACAATCACTCGAGTAAAGAAGCAATGTGGGAAACTAAAGAGCATATGAAAAAGGCATATCCCCACCTATTTCCTCAATCAGGTAACATCCTATGTTCTTAAGGAGGGGAGAATTGTAACATCCCATGTTCGAGACTAGACCCCAAAATAGAATTGAGTGTACTGTGAGAAATTAAAAGTGCATTTTATGCTCATACATCATTGTATATTCACACACACAAGTGAATATTTTTTTTGATACATTAAAATAATTGTATATGCTTTCATTGACATTTTTCGGGTATGATTGATTGATTAAAATGTGAATTCTGACTTATTTGTGTTAAAATTTTATTTGGAGACTATTAGTATTATTTCGAAAGTTTTTGTGAATTTTAGGAAATTTCTGAAAAATTTGGGGTCTTTTGGATTAGAACTTAGACCAATGAAACAGTACAGGTGGTAGCCTTGCATGTTGACATATGGATCATATGCAAGTGATACACGTAGTAACATATAATTTTGGGGAAGATAAGAAAGCATTCGATGGGTCACCGAATGCCTCACAAAAATTTTCCAACATTGTTTTGATTCTTACATCAGTTTTATTCTGTGCAAAATAAACATACCAACTCGACGAGTGTTTGATTCTGTGTAATTTCATTGTTTTCCTTCCCCAACCATCGAAGCCTTGCTCATTATTGGCGGTACTAGAAATTTTACTGAAACATCAAGTAAGTTGTATTTAAGTTTTCTAGATGTTGTATAGATGGTTTTGATGATGTTTAGTGTTAGAAATGAATTCATGCATGAAGGGTAGCTTTGACGTTGTTAAACTGAAGAATCTAAAAAGTGATGAGAATTGGAAAAGAATGCAGAAATCGTATTGAATATTTGTATGTGAAGTGAGAATTTAGAGTTCTGGAAATACACTAGGATGAAAAGTTTATGATCAAATGAAAATGTTGTTGCATGTGATACAAAAAAATAGAGAAGTGCAGGAAAATAATAGTTGTTATTCATGGTGCTCTATTATGTTTAACTTGACTGTGAATTTGTGGGAATCTTTATGAGTGCCTAAAACTTGAAGTAAGTAAATTTAGAGGTATGGGATTTAGACAAGTGTAGAACACTGGATAAGGTTCTGCTTGTATTGGAGTGTATTTAATGAAAAACTAAACAAGTACAGAAAAATGGAATTTGCGTGTTTGAGTTTACGGTTGTTGGTGTTTAAGTTTGAACCTTGGACTTTTGAGTTGTTTTGTGTTGTTGAGCTGAAAGGGGAGTAATATAGATGATGTTTTTGTTTTTATGGTTGGATTCATGCGTAAGTGACTATAGGTACTATTTTGATTTGTGGGTTGTTACTGTTCATGAAAACAAAATTTACAGTAGAGAGAGAGGAAGAAGAAGGTGATGGTTTACGTGCATGGTTTTAGTTTTTGAAGTTTGAATATGAACTAGAGTATTTTTTTTACTAAACAACTTTGATTCTTTTAACTATATCTTGAGCTATATATTTTCAAAATAGTTGAATCTTGGTTCATATTAAACTAGAGGCAAATGTCTACAACTTTCTTGAAGAAGTCAAATTTTAATTCTATCCATAAGAACCCTAAAATTAAGCTTGAATTTGAGAGTAGTATTCTAATGAGACATAAGGAATAGTATGGAGTATTTGATCATAGCTTGCTCGATACAAGACCAAAATGTATGAATTTGATGTCGTTGGAAACTTAAGACATAGAGTAACATTTTATTGGAAGAAAGTGTTGTTTGAAAACGTCTAGTTATAAGTCAAAAATGACAAGAAAGAATGAAAGAGAAGGAAGAAAACACAGCAGGTAGCGATCGTGCTTTAGCACGATCGTGACTCTGTTGAAAAAAAAGGGAAGTTGCGATCGTGTTTGGTTGTAAGTCAAAAATGACAAGAAAGAATGAATGAGAAGAAAGAAAACACAGCAGGTCACGTCTGTTGAAAAACAAGGGAAGTCGCGATCATGCCTCGGCACGATCACGACTCTACTGATGAAGGACACTCTGAAACTCTAAAAAATGAGGGACTGTTTTGAACACCTTTCATTCTTTTGACCATAATTTCTTCTCCCGACCTCCAAATGATATAGGATTTGAACCTACAGACTCAAAACACATTGTTCTATATCTCCAAAAAAATTATGACCATCTAAAATCATTTTGAAGAGATTGATTGATAAATTTGGGACGAAATTGATGAGGAGTTTTGGAATTTCATAACTAGAGTATTTTCACTAAACATGCTTCAGTATTTTGAAAATATCTTGATCTGTATGTATCAAAATGGAATGATTTTTTACTTTGTGTAAACTAGAGACATTGTACTACAAATGTTTTGAAGAAATCGAATTTTAATTTTGTATCTAAGAATTTCAATTTCTGGGTGGAAGTTAAGTTAGGGCACTATTTCAGTATAAGAACAGTCTGAAAATGATTGGAGTATAACTTTCAGAATACTGAATTGAATTGAATGATCTTAGTGTCATTAGAAACTTAAGAGATAGGAAAACAATTTTCTAGAAGAAAGTATTATTAAATTATTTTATTTTCATAGTCAGATTGATCATGAACAGTAGACCCGATAGGTTTTATTAAAAAGTGAATTTTTTGATGTTTTTCAATCAAATTCAAGTAAGGTGGATACCATATGAGGTATGTAGGGTTTAAATGAGTTCTTAAATGTTTTAATTGATGTTGAATGATGGGATTAAAGAGAGTAAAGAGTTTTGAGATTAAAAAATGTTTGAAAGGTGTTGAAACTTCTTATAAAGTGTATTAAAGAAACATACCCCGAGAAATTGTCGTTGAACATGCATATTACATGATACATTCACGAATGTGCTTATGATTGACTATTTATCTGAATGTGTAAATTTTGTATATGATTGTATATAGAAGAACAATTAGAGCGACCAATTCCTAACATTGTTGGAACTTCAAGGCAATAGATTTGGGAGCAAACTGTGAGTAACCTAGACAGTCTCTCTTAATTAATTGTTTTGATTATGATTGAATTCTCTTATGAATGTGTGATTGATTATACTGATTCCAGATATGAAGGTCCGAAGATTCTGATTTGATGATTATGATATTGAAGTGCTCTTTGTATGTGAATTTGAATGAATAAGTGATATTCCATATTATTGTTGAATGTCGGACCAAAGTTCAGTGATAAATGTGAATTTGAAAGTAAAACAGAAATCGAGTGACTAATCGTATATATATGAATGTGAAACATTCCATTACATGAATGCATGAAAGATAAAGGCAGTTGTGGCCGAAGTTGCCAGTGTAAAGAGCTTGAAGCTCATACCGTGATTAGAGACTTAGGCTCAGTTGTAAAAGTACTTGGTATCCACAGAGAGATATGGGACATTATCTAATATAGCTCGGTATCCACAGGTATATGAGCTAGTAAAAAGGCACTCGATCACTATCACAACAATAACAAGTGAAAGTGAGTCTCGCGTGCAATGTATATACATTTTAAAATATATGTTTGACTGATTAAAATGTATTGATACCTTGTATTTGTATGAGAATGTGATATGTGATATGTGATATTTCTTGCAAAATGGAAAGATGTTAAATAATTGTTACGTGTAATAAGGTGTTACATGAATTGAGTGAACTATCAATGATGGTTACCTTATTGAGTTCGCAAACTCACCAAAAATTGCACGTTGACGTTTCAGGATCAAGAGAGGATTAGCTAGTGCGAGATTACAAGAAGCATAATTCTTGTCCTTTTGAGAAGAAGAAATGACTCAAAGGTCGGTCAGCTGAAACTGAAGAGTTTAGATAGATGTTTTGTATATTTCCTCTTTCATGTAGTGCTTTTGTATTAGGCTTGATAATATACGTACTTTGATCATATTGGAAACTTTCAATGTACATATATGGATGTTGGAAGCTATATTGTAAATTCGGTTTTGTTTATGAAATGAAAGGAGGAATACATTTTATTAATTTTGGTCTTTAATTTTTGGTGACTTTTATATACAATAGTTAATGCCATGATTAAGTTGGATATGTTACTATATTATAAAGTGAAGGTGAGATAGTTAACATACCATTATTATAGATTATCTACTAGAATATCTACAGGGTGTTTCGGTATGTAATTTATGATAATGGGGTGTAACAATTAATGTGATTTGAAATGAACAACGAGATTTACACGACTAAACTAGTTCCTTTTCTAATACAAAATTATTATTGCTTAGTTGCTATTACTTTAATATTTGCCCACTAAATCAATAGCTCAATTGATACAATTCTAATTTTATTTAAGGGTAAAATACATAAACTCTCAGTTAATTTAAGAAATATTAGAAAAACTCCCTGATTTTTAAAATTCTTGAAAAAATTCTTTCTAATTTTGAGTTTTTTTTAAACCGTTCTTTTAGACTTTAGATAAAAAAAATAACAATGAAACACATATAGTAAAAACACCAGGAATTGACTAATCAAATTTTATTTATATGATTTTTGAAATTAGCACTTAAACTGAAACAAACTAATTAAATATGACACAAACTAGTAGTTTATTATAACTAAAAGTTGAGTTGGATTATTATATTAGTAACATTTGATTAGGGTATGTTTAGTGTTCATATTACGTGTATTTCGTTACTTTTTTTTAAACCAAAGTCTAAGATAAGAGATTTTTTATAAAAAACTAAAAATTAGAAAGAATTTTTTAAAAAAATTTTAAGATCAGGGGAGTTTTTCAAAAAATTTTAAACTACATGGAGCTTATCCTTTATTTAATTTTAGAAGAAAAGAAGGCTTAGTAAAATGCAAATAGCATAACATGAAAATTAATTCGCTCGTTTGAAGTACGACATAAGTCACATAACTCGTAAA
Source organism: Erythroxylum rotundifolium (assembly GCA_027563915.1). Lineage (NCBI taxonomy): Eukaryota > Viridiplantae > Streptophyta > Magnoliopsida > Malpighiales > Erythroxylaceae > Erythroxylum > Erythroxylum rotundifolium. The sequence continues at coordinate 32,526,573 of JAOSBO010000006.1, forward strand.
GCGTTCTACGGTTCGGAATTGCCAACATCATTCATTTATTCGCAATCCAAAACGGAAGCTAGAACTGGGGAAACAATTCCCGGATCAAAGGTTGCAAGATAACTAGATGTGGATGAAAAGATTCCTATATTTTGCTGATAGAGACCTCAACTCCATCAATTGGTGCTGGATGGGAAAGATA
>JAOSBO010000006.1:32536334-32549652 GCA_027563915.1 Erythroxylum rotundifolium
ATATTTTTTAATTATTTATACAACAATTAATAGTTTATTAAATCAATGAACTTTTTAGTCATTTTATCTTTTTTCAGTAACTACAACCGCACTTACCAAACACTTATTTTCACGTTTCAGCAGGTTGTCAACCGTCACCGCTCCCACAAACTAAACCTAAGAGTTTGTTTTAGTTTTAATACCATAATTTAAATAGGACAATAAGTAGTTAAAAAAATGTGACGTTGGTGATATTGCCGTGTATTTTTAATAGTTCTTACGGCTACAAATAACCAGAATAACAATTTTCATGCACTAAATTGCGTTGTAATAATATTAAATTGTAATCTTAAATCTTAATGCTAGGCTGAGTTCGTTGGACAAAATTATTCCCCTCATCAGGGGAATATACCCTACCCCTAACTGTTGAGGATCGGACTGCGTTTTACAGTGCATCTCATCAGTTGGTAAATCAAAATCTCAAACTCAGTATATAATTCCATATCTATACATTATTAATTGGGTAATATGTAGCATTATATATAGTTCAGATCAATAAACAATATCTGCCGTTTACATTGTTTTAATAATAGCATCCCTTTCTAGTGTTTCAATCCTACCTACTAATTTTATTCTTCCTAATATTTCCTTATCAGTGACGTTACCTTTCACAGTTTCACCTCAAATATTATCCAATATTACACAACAGACCCCTTTCTTCCATTTTCTTATCTTTCATGTCTCTCCTGTCTTTTGCTGGGACATTATGCACAAGTCACGATCAACCTCTGAGCCTCAAATACTAAGCAAAATTACATCTTGAGATGCATAGGTCTCGAGACACATCAATATCAACGTCTGAAACCTCAATAACTATGCAAAATGCATTTTAATGGAATAACGTTTGATTAGATTTGGTAAGTTTGTTTTTAAATTTTTGTATACAAGTATCAAAATTTTAATTCTTTATAAGATATAAGGTTTTTAAAAATATTATGTAAGAGTTTAAATTTTTATTTTGAGCAAAAGACGATACTGTGAGAAATGAAACTAAACCAAATCTTGAACACAATTTTATCTTTTAACTTACTTGGTATTTTTTGATAAAATAAATATTTTGAAATATTTAATTATTTTTACAAAGATTTAAATTTTGATTTAAAATTTAAAAAATTCGACGTAAATAAAAATTTTGGCATTAAATGAGTTATGAACCCATTTAATATGCACTTAATTAAAAATAAAACTGAGAATATCCCACAAATTCAACTCTTGCAAGCATACAAATTTGTCAAATTAAAATTGACTGATGATCATTTCAGGATTAGTATGGAGAAGAACTTTGAAATATATGTAAATGTTTTGTGGTATAATAGGAGTCGGATAAATGGATCATTTCAAGTGAATCTCGTTCGCTAGACAAAAATTACTTTATATAAACAATCAAGAATCGATTTTTTTTGCTAGTTTTCTTGTGCTTTGATGTGATTCGTCGAGTAATATTTAATTCTTAGAAGATATATGTAATGAAGAAAGAAAATTTGGACTGCACTAGTAAATATTATTTAAGATTTGGATAAAAATAACATATTAAAATAATTTAATAAATATTGAAAAGTTAATAGAATTATTTATAATTCATAAGGAACAACTCAACATGGATTCCAATTTATTAATTGAATAATACACCATACAAGGCAATCAACTATAGATATGAGGAAACACGGGTGTGTTAGTATGTTTAAATTTTGCTTTTTAAAATCAGATTTAATGATAATAATTTTTATTTTTACAAGATATGAAACCTAGGAAGCTGAACACAATGTTAGGGAAAGTTTGAGAGGCAAACTAAAGGGAAGGAAGGTAATGTAGCATAATTAATTCGTATTCACAGGATTTTGGTGAGCATTTGAGCAATTTTTGTTAGGGAAAATACCCTTAGATTAGATCCTAGTTGAATTTAATAGTCTAAAAATAGTAACAAAAATAGAGAAATGCAAAATAAAATAGGACAGAACTCAAGGATTTACATGGTTCAGTCAACGTGACCTATGTCCACGGTCAGAAGGTGATCCAAATTGACTAATATGTGGAGAACATAAAATAATTACAGAAAGCTGGCACAAGAAGCCTTTTAATCAGAAAATTCTCAAAAGAATTCAAAAAACAAAAGAACGAGTGATGCAAGAGATGGCTTTGAAAGAAGAAAAAGAGGTAGAGAGAGCTTTTGCAAACTTCTCTATTTATAAAGAAGATTCCAAGCATTCATCCAAAGCTTTTGTTAATTTCGCCACAAATCTTCAGCAAATGTAAAGCATGAATTTGGCTAGCCAAAAAATTTCTAAATCGCACAGACAATTTCTGCTACAAGCCAAATGTGGGAGCACACATTTGTTGACTGAGAAAATGTGAAACAATTAATTTGGAGGAGGCCAACATCATTTGCTCACTAAAACATTGACTTGGATGCTTTTGAGGGACCAAGGCACCCAACTTTTCAACAAATCTCCACCTTGACTTGGTCCTGAACAATTAATGATCTGCTCAACCTTCTTTGACATTGCCCTAAAGGGCTTTATCACCAACTATAAACACCGATCAAGTCCAAGCATTGCTTGAACTTGTAAACTAAAAAGGCCTTCGTAAACATATTAGCAGAATTATCCTTAGTATTGATCTTCTGAATAAGCACCTTCTTCTCTAAAATAGTATCCCGAATGAAATGATACTTAACATCAATACGCTTCGTTCTCTCATGATACATCTGGTCTTTTGTCAAATGAATAACACTCTAACTGTCAAAATAAATGGTAGTAACCCTTGATGTGGAGATAACTCGCCGAATAAACCTCTCAACCATAATGCTTCCTTGATAGCCTCAGTGAGTGTCATATATTCTGCTTCAATAGTAGATAAAGTCACTACATGTTGTAGAGTAGCTTTCCAGCTAACGACACAACCTCCAATGCAAAATACCTAACCTGTTAGAGACCTGCATCTGTCGAGATCACCGGTATAATCTGAATCTACAAAACCAACTAAAGTATTGCTAGTTTTACCAAACTACAAACAAAAGTTTGAAGTACCCTTCAAATATCTGAGAATCCATTTCACAGCCTGCCAATGTTCTTTGCTAGGGTTTGCCATATATCTGCTAACGACACTAACAGCTTGTGAAACATCGAGACAAGTATATACCATTGTATACACAATACTGCCGACGACACTAGGATAAGGAACATGTGCCATATGATCTTTCTCTTCTTGTGACCGTGATGAATGAGCAGCAGATAGTGTAAAATGACTAACAAGAGGAGTATTAATTGCTTTGGCATCTCGCATACCAAATCTCTCCAAAACTTTATTGAGATAATTCTCCTAGGTCAAGAATAATTTACTGGATCCTCGATCACGTCTTATCTCCATGTCAAGAATTTTCTTTGCTACTCCCATATATTTCATCTCAAATTCACCATGCAATAAGACCTTCAAATGGTTAATATCTATAATATTCTTAGCAATAATGAGCATATAATTAACATATAATAACAAATAGATGAATGAGTCATCATTTAACTTCTGGAAGTAAACACAACTATCATACATGCTCCTGGAGAAATTATGACCCAACATAAATGAATCAAACCTCTTATACCACTGTCTTGGAGACTGCTTCAATTCGTACAAAGATTTCTTCAACAAACACACCTAGTCTTCTTTTCTTGCTACTTCAAAACCTTCATGTTGTTTCATATAAATCTGCTCATCTAATTCGCCATGCAAGAATTTTGTCTTGAGGTCAAGTTGTTTTAATTCCAAATCAAACATGGCAACCAATGCAAGTAATACACAAATAGAGCTATGTTTCACCACTGGTGAGAAAACATCATTAAAATCAATACCTTGTACCTGATTGTAGGCCTTTGCAACTAACCGTGTCTTATATCTTACATTTTCAACACCTAAAGTAATGTCTTTTCTTTTGAAGACTCATTTGCAACCAACAATTTTCTTACCCTTTGGCGGCTACACGAGAACCCAAGTACCATTCTTATACAGAGATTCCATTTCTTCGTTCATAGCCACCACCCACTTATCAACATCAGCACTTGAAACTGCCTCCGTATATGTAGAAGGTTCACCGTCTCCACCTGTTTCCTTTGCCATTAGTAAAGCATATGCAACTAAATTTGCATACATCTATAGTAGTCGAATCTCCCGTCCTGGTCTGTCTCTGGTTATGGAATGTTCTTCTACTACTAGTTCATCTTGAACATAATCAGGATCTGGTTCATCAACTTAATATGTCTAATGTGTAGAAGATGTCTGTGAAAGACCTAAGCTACTAATCTCTAACTCCACCTGTTTTGTGCACTATCCTCTAAATTACAAGGATTGCAAGACTCTTTTCTAGGATACAACATAGAGGATTAATCAAATGTAATATCCATACTAATTACAAATTTAGGTGACTTAGGATCAGGACACCACAAATGATGTCCTTTTACCCTTGAAGCATAACCGAGAAAATACATTTCTTGACCCTAGGCTCTAACTTTCCCTCATTTACATGCATATATGTTGGACACCCAAATATTCTTAAAGTAGAGTAATCAGCAAGAGTACCTAACTAAACTTCCTCAGGAGTCTTGCAATCGAGAGGAGCGCAAGGAGAGCGGTTAACGATGTAGCAAGCTGTAGCAATGACTTCTGCCTAAAAATCAAGTGCCAACCTTGCATTAGAGATCATACACTAAGTCCTTTCCAAAAAAGTTTGATTCATGCACTCGGTGACTCCATTTTGTTGTGAAGTCTTTCTGGCGGTGTGATGCCGAGCAATTCCTTCATTCTTGCAAAATTCATTGAATTCACTTCTACAAAATTTCTAACCATTATATGTCCATAGCCACTTAAGATGTTTTCTTGTCTGCTTTTGAATCAAAACTTTCCATTGCTTAAAGGTTAAGAAAACATTATTCTTATATTTTAAGAAATATACCTAAACCTTCATTGAATAATCATCAATGAAAGTCAATATATATGGGGCACCACTTTTAGATAGAACACGAGAGGGCCCCCGAAGATCACAATGAATATAATCCTAAGTACCTTTAGTTTTGTGGACAGCTATAGAATTGAAACTGACTCGTTTCTGCTTCCCAAAAATACAATGCTCACAAGTCCATCTTACCGGTACTTTGACCATAAAGTAGGCCTCTCTTGCTTAACAACATTTAGCCTTTCTCACCCATGTATCCCAAACGCATGTGCCACAATTTGGTAATGTTACCATTTATAGAAACTGCCACAGCGCCTATTATCGTATATCCCTACGAAATATACAAACTACTAGACCTGTAAGCTTTCATCAATACAAGAGCACCTTTAGAAAATTTCAAAACTCCACCTTAAACTGAGAACTTGCACCCTTGAGAATCGAGAGTGCCTAAGAGATGAGATTTCTTTTCAAATCAGGAATATGTCTAATGTCAATGAGTATTCTAATGATACCATCATACATTTTGATCCGGACTATATCTTTACAAACAACTTTATAGGCAACATTATTACCCATCAAAACAATTCCACCATCCAATGACTTCTAAGTGGAAAAATACTCCATACGAGACTCATATAATAAGAATGACCCGAATCTAAAATCCACTCCTTATTAGTCCTAACTTTATCTTCTGTAGCTACAAAGATAATTTTCTTATTCTCATCTGCTACAACACTAGTCTTGGTGATGTTGCTATTAAACTTCTCATTTTTCTCCTTATTTTTCAAATTATAGCAGTTAGCCTTTATGTGCCCCTTTTTCTTGCAATAATTACAAATTTTATTTCTAAGTCTAGATTTTGACCTACCTTTAGATCTACTTCTTTCAAAATCTCTACTTTCAAATCTACCCCATACAAATAGTCCCTCTGCCTGATTTCCACTAGTCTCCCCAGGGATGTCCTTATCAATCTACTCTTTTGACTTTAAAGCATACTTAATACTATATATAAAACTGAATCTTTCTCATAAATCATAGTATCATGAAAATATTTAAAAGACTAGAGAAGGAATATAACAACAATATGACTTGATCTTCATCTTCAATTTTTATATTTGCATTCTTCAAATCCAAAATAAGAGAATCAAATTTATCTAAATGTGAAAGAATGGATGTACCTTCTGTCATCTTCAACATGTACAACTTTAGTTTCAAATAAACCGATTTTTCACCATCTTCTTCATGTATATGGCTTTCAACTTATCCCACATACCTTTAGCTGTGCTTTCACCAACAACCTTCGGTAAAACCTGATCAAAGATATTTAATATGATGGCTGATTTAACCCTTTTATCTAAATCTGTGAATTTATCTAATGTCACATCTGCTGGTTTTTTCTCCGTTCCATTAATTGCAATCTCACACCCATCTTGTATTAAAATGACCTGCATCTTGTGCCACATACCGAAGTTAATACTCTGGTTAAACTTTTCAATAGAGGTCTTCGTTACCGTCATGGTAGCTAAAAATTGATATTTTGACTATTTTTTAACAAGTGGACCCCACATGTGAAACTGGGACAACAGGCCCCACAAAAGCACTAGACGCGAGCCCTACAGACAAAGTTGGGACGTGGGCCCCACAAACAAAATTGAACTCCGTTTACAAAATTGAAACAGTTGGCCCCACAAGATAAAACCAAGGCAATGGGTCTCGTAGATGTAACTGGAACAGTGAGCTCCGTTTGGACTCACAATAAAATCTAATTTACTTTCTGATGTGAAGGACCCATCTTAGTGGCAACTATAGAGCGTATGGTAAGTTAGACCAATAAGAGAAGCTCTGATACTAGTTTGTTAGGAAAAATGCCCTCGGATCATATCCCGGTTGAATTTAATAGTCTGAAAAATAGTAACAAAAATAGAGAAATGCAAAATAAAATGGGACAAGACACAAGGATTTACGTGGTTCGGTCAATCTGACTTACGTTCATGGTCAAGGGTGAGCCAAATTCACTAATATGCAGAGAATATACAATAATTACAGAAGGCTGGTATAAGAAGCCTTTTAATCAAAAATTTCTCAAAAGAATTAAAAAAACAAAAGGACGAGTGCTGCGAGAGATGGTTTTGAAAGAAGGAAATGGTGCTGAGAGAACTTTTGCAAACTTCTTTATTTATAGGGAAGATTCCAAACCTTCATCTAAAACTTCTATTAATTTTGCTACAAATCTTCAGCAAATGTCAAACCTGAATTTGGCCAATCAAAAAATTTCCAAATCGTGCACACAATTTCTGCTATAAGCCAAACATGGGAGCACATATTTGTTGACCGAGGAAATGTGAAACAATTAATTTGGAGGAGGCCAACATCGTTTGCTCACTAAAACATTGTCTTAGATGCTTTTAAGGGACCAAAGCACCCAACTTTTCAACAATTTTCAAGAATGCAAGAAGATATTTTTCATACAAAAGCTAGTATTATACGTGAATGAAGGTGTTTTTAAGTCAATTCTTTATCATGTGATTAACAATTATTTGCATGTTTAATTAATTGAAATAGAGTAAAATTATGTGAATGTTGAAATAAAATTGTCGACGTGCATGCGAGATTGTTTTTTGATATTTTCGACCACCTGGGTGTGTGGTTACATCTCATAATGTTAAGTTTCAAATACAAGGATATCCAACTCAAAGTCTGGTCCAAAATATTTCCATATGTGTATATATATATAACTTCGAATTCTGTTGGACCTAGACAGGTGACCCCAAGTTTATTAGGTTGGAAATAAACTTAGGTCCATTATCCAAGTTTAATCCAATTCAAACCAACTAAAAAAAGTAAATTCAAATTCATCTAAATTTATCATTATTATTAAATAATTAATAATTTTTCACTATATTATTTTTATTAAAAAGATTAGGATCTTAATTTATTAATAAATAATTTAATAAATTTTAGAACATATAAAAAATTAAGAAAAGGAAATAATTTTCATCTTCAAAGCTAGATGCGCTTAAGTTGTTAAAGTAAGATTTTTACCGAATCTTTGTAGAAGTGTTATTTAAACATTTATTTCATTATTAATTGGGAAGTAATCAGCACACCTATTTTTTATTGCATGACAAGTGTTAGTGTTTGTTTTTAACTAAATAAATTAATATCTGTCTTTTTATTTTTTAAAAACTTTAAATAAGTATGATTTTTTCATAAAACTAGTATTTTCAGTATATTAATTTTAAATTATTAAAGAGTATGTAAAGTTTTGTATATCAATTATTTAATAAAAATGATGATGATTATATATTACTAAAAGTAAAGATTTCTTGTTTATGATAATTTATCGTATATTGTATATTTTGTTTCTTACATGTAGATCAAGCACAAGTAAAATTAATAATTTAAAATGAGGGTGCATGGTGAAAAACATTTTTTGTGATGTATGGATCAGTCTTATTTTATTCATATATTAAAACTTTATCTATAAAAAATAAGTTTAAAGAAAAAAATTTTGTTAAAATTCATAGATAAAAGTATAAAAAATAGTAACAATTAAGTGATAAACTCCGAGTATTAGTCTTTTGATGATATTAATCATGATAAAATTTGAATTAATTGATAAATTAATGAGATAATAAAATATGTGTTATATTCAATAACTAATTTATTGTATTATATTGCATATTTGAATGGCATTAAATAAATAGTATTTGATGTAATTTTACATATTGAAATGAATTAATCATATAAAGAATAAAAATAGATATTTATTATTGAATAATTGAGTTTCAACTAAATTTATTTTTAAAGAAAGTGAACCAAAAAATTATATAAGAGAAATGCAACATTCATTTTATTAAAAAATAAAATAGTAATACTATGAAAATCATTTTATTATCAAAACAAAAGAATATCATTATGCTAATATTATCCTAATTTTTTAACGATACAATTTACAAAAATTTAAAATAAAATTATCAATTAATGTTGGAGAATGGAGATTGGAAAGTAAATATTGAAGTTGAAATTTAGAACTTGCAAAAAACCACACAGGTAAATAATTATATCTTCAATTACAAAAAGCTTATAAAAATCAAAAAGACAATATAAGATAAGATAATATCATAAAAATAGATAAACTTGAGCTATTCCAAAGAATAGAGTTTAACCTCAATATCTTTATTGCTTAAACCTAAAACTAGAGTTGAACAACCCTAACTGTTGAGATCCTAAATTTTTTTCCCAAATCTTAGTTGATAATCATTAAAAAAATGATATCATAGTTATTTAATGACATCAACACGCACTTGAGCCCGATCACCATACAACACGTCATAATAGAAATTAACCCGCTTCCATCCTATACCTTAGGTCCAATATAGTTATTACTGCCACAATATGTCTAACCATACACCGGTAAAATTTAAGCTTCTCCATCGTCTGCTTTGCCATGACCAGGATCACCTTATTAGAGTCAAATATTCAATAAGATGGCCGGTGGATGGGCATCGTATCGTGTTAGAATATGTGAGTTGGATCCGGAAAGCTCAAGTTGTGACCGGCGGAGTTATACATACAATGGGACTACCTATAGGGCGAGACATGAGTTGACACCCACCATCGGAAGGTTGGTTAAAATTAAATACGGATGGTGCAGTACAGCCAGGATCTTCTCTAGGTACTGCTGGGGGATTATTGTGGGACTGTACAAGGCAATGACGAGGTGGCTTCTTAACTAAACTAGGCGAATCTTCACCTTTGTCACCAGAATTAAGAGGGGGTGCATGACGGACTTACCCTGGCTTGGGACCTGAATTACCAGAATGTGGTCCTTGAAATAGATTCTCTAGAGGAAATTAATGTTTTGTCATCCTCGCAATGGCTTTTGACTGAGGCTTATCTTTTGGTGTAGGGTATTCTAAAGCTGTTGGCTCGTGATTGGACCGTGCAACTTCAACATACATATCGAGATGGGAATCAGAGCGCCAATAAACTGGCCAAATTAGCATTGTCAGCAAGTCTAGGAACACATATCCTGACAGAACCTCCATTCGAAATAATGGCTTTAGTTCATTAGGATAGTCAGGTTGCGTCTTATAGACAAAGGATGCCTTAATGTTGTAATTTCTATGTTGTTATTTCCTTAGTATTCAAAAAAAAATATTCAATAAGATAAAAGCTTTCTTGATCTCTAATATATTACTAAAGCAGCTATGTGAACTTGGATATTTTGCTCCAGAAACTATTTCAATAGTAGTATAAAATATTTCTAACTTTGCACAAAGTCTTTAGCCAACTTCCATTGCTCTTATGTGAGTAAGCAAATATACTGAGAATGTCTTTGTCTCAACATAGTAAACAACTCAACATATAAGATTGTTGACTTTAACATCTTGAAGGTTGAGTTCTATTTGATCGGACAATCCAATACCAACTTCTTCATCTATGGAATGCGTAGTTGTTATGCTGCTACTTTAAAATTTTTAACTCTTTTAGGTGCTACACTCTAATATACTACAAAATCTCAGATCAATTATACTATTTTCTTTATAATCTCTAACACGTCTTTCACAATCAAATTCAGAATATTCGTAAAACAATGCATATGGAACAACCTTACCCTAACCAACCAGCTCCCAATCCATAACTCATTCTTTAGCTTTTCAATCATCACATCATTTAGGTTACCACTATTGATTGTTACAGTGGATAAATTGGTGTCGATATTCCAATCTATTAAATACTTGACCATCATAGTTGTCAACCTTTTACTTGTATATGGTGTTGGCATATAAATGAACCTACCTTTTATGAATATGAATAAATATCATTCATAAGATAATCAAAAATAAATTAAAAATATTAAAGAATATAATTTACATCAGTAGCCTACTATATAGTGTCCAGTCTTTATCATTATAGTGTGCCATCACCTTCATATAACCATCCTTTTAGTTATCAATTTTCCAGATGTTTATTATGATGACAACCCATTCTTCAATACTTGACAATGTTATTAAATTTCTTTCTTTTGATCCTCGTATATCTTCAAAAAAAATTTCAAGGTATTCCAAGTTGGAATCTTAAAGGTTGGTTGGAGTGAGGTGAGCAACATCCTAAATCTTTTGCTATCAACTATAGAGAGTGGATGTTCGTCACTAATGACTATACTAGCTATCAAAAACCTTGATATATTGCTTTCATAAGCTGTAGTAGTCATCTCATTCTTCTCTCTCACTAGGTTGAGGATAAAAAATGTTTGACCTCCTTATGCGATCTTCTTTCTATTATACAAATCTATATGTCTCTTTAAATGAGAAGTTCCACCTTTTAATCTCTCAGTTATTATTTTGTAATAATATTTGCATTCAGCCTTCTCTACTCTGTCCATTAATCTAGTCTTGTTGAAGTGATTCCAAACATCTCTTCTCAACAGACCTGGACCACCTTGTGCACTTCTATATTCACTTGGTATCAGATTAGAAGTATTCGCTTGTATACTCTCTTGTACTGGATTATAATTATCCAATAAAGGAATATGCTCATTTATTTGAAACAATCAACATACATAACTATATAAGCTATATATGGACATTTACATGTATGCATATTCTTTAACGAACATTTAAATGAAAGTAAGATAATTAAAGTATAATTAATCATAATCACATATAGGAGTATATTACTCTACACATATGATGATGATGATACATTTTGAAGTTGAAAGTATTAGAGAGCAACGTACATAACTTTATTTACTTTAGAAATTAGGATTATAGTTGAATGAACTTTTTGCTATGTATTGTTTTTTAGTTGTTCTAGTCTAATTATAAGATTTAATTAGAGGTGTTGAGTATATTTAATTAGAGGTATTGAGTAGATTTAATTCTTTGTTAGATATTCTAAATACCAAAACCAAACATCCAAACTATTCTCCTAACTTAAATTCATTGAACATTGAAGCTTATTCATCATACCACACAGTTTGATAGCATTTATAGAAAAGAATAATTAAGATTCAAGATCTACCAATCTAGTTATAATCTTAAAAATAACTATCTTTATTGTGTACCAAGTAAAGTTTCATATTTGGCCAAGTATAATGGTAATCATACATATGTAACAATTACCTATATTTGAAGACGTGTTCCACATTTTTTTTACACTTGTTTGAATATGTACAAATTTAATATGTTATTACCATATTTTGCTCTTTAAGATATTATCATTTTTTGCTCTTCAATAAACCAGACACTAATTAATGTTAGCAAAATCAATAAGTAAATGTGTTAAACATTAAAACCTACTAAACTAAAAACTAAAATACTTAAATTACTTGATTCGGAAGTAGCTTGAAACTAATTCAAGAGATAAAAAAAATTTTGGATGGTAATTTGACTAGATCAAGCGCAATGGTTATGTTCTATACTTATTTCATCTCCAACATTACATATGCATTTAATCACGCACATGTTAAAACATTATCTATTAGACAACTACAAAAAATTTTACATCAAGCATTAACCTCATGCCTTATATTGAGTTCATTGTTCCTAAACAAGAAATTTTAGTATCAATATCATCTTGCAATCCAAAATCTTGCTTCCATGTTTATTCATTCATAGATAAACCAAAGTTCGGAACTTTTTGGTCCTTTATACTTGACACGCTCCACGGAAGGAATGAGTTGGATGATGGATTTTCGATGGTTTTCTTTGAATGAATATTTCGGTTATGAACAGTACGCGATGAACAGTACGAAATATTCATTCAAAGAAAACCATCAAAAATCCATCATCCAACTCATTCCTTCTGTGGAGCTCTTCAAAATGGTATCAGAGCAAGGATCGGAGGAGAATTCTTATTTAACTCCAACGAAAATCCAAGGCAACCACCATCACCATCAAATTCGTCAGTTTCTCATCAAATTCCAGGTGTGATTTCGGCTAGGGTTTTATCTATTCTTCTTGAGCTTGTTTTATTAAATATTTCGGCCTAAAAAAAAGAAGAAGAAACGAATTACTTCGGACCAAAAAAAAAGAAAGAAAGAAGAAAATCAAGTCCGAAACCAAAAAAAAAGAGTAAAGAATCACTGCAAAAAAAATTTTGTTCCAGTATATTCATACTTACCTGTTGGTTCATTTTGAATCATTCATGATAAGCAGTTTCAAAATTTTTATTTTTTTCTCAATTTGCTAGCCTGTTGCATTCTTACTTGTTTTTTCCAAGATTGGGAGATATTGTTATTGGTTTGGGTTGTTTATTACTTGGGCTACAATTTGGTTCATTGATTTGTTGAATTTGGTTCTGAACTGTAACTTGAATTTCAGAGGAATTTGA
>JAOSBO010000006.1:32563359-32573574 GCA_027563915.1 Erythroxylum rotundifolium
GCCTAGTCCACTGATATGAATTAATTTATTTTTAATATAGAAAAGATCAGAAATAAGGACTTAATATTCAAATTAACCTCTAATATCAAAATGCCAGAAACGACACAGACGATTCCAACTTCAACTTATGGATGTATTTGTATTGGAGCCCTGTTGATGTAGTTTTTGTACTCTTGCAATTAAAAACACATGTTTGCATGATAAAATGTTAGCCTTCATATCTCCTTCCTTTTTGATGTGTTTGAGATGGGTATGGGTTGTCATATCAACTCCACCAAGCAATTTGAACTTTCGGTTTCACACTTCTGTTTTACGTCATCAATCAATTAGACAGATACTTTTCAACGTTTAAATAGGTAGTTACGCGTATTTACTTCCACAACTTGATGGTTACTTGCTCTGTCCGGCCATGAACTTGATTTGTCTCCAGTTATTTCTAAAGTGGGTAACCATCTCCACTTGATATCATCGCGACAAAAGTCACAAAACAACAACTGGACTCCTGCTAGTATGGACCGTTGAAAGGGACTTAACATAGAAACACTAAACCTTCAGGAAACAATTGTCAATTGGATCACAAATTCGTATGGCAAGACTTTTCCATCACACGTTTTTTTCCAATAAAACGCTTGGATATTACTGTTTACTTTCGGGAATTTGCTTAATAAATATCTGAAAAATAGTTAGTAACAAGAGTTTGGTTAAAAAATAATTAAAGACTAGTTAATAATATGTTTCAAGACCATCTTTATCTTAAAGTTTTATTTAAGTGAGATAGATTGGTCATAGCACAGAACACTACATATGGTTTAGCTTTAAATGTACACCAATAAGGAGGAGGCAAACAATTAGATAGGATAGGAAATGGAAATTCTGCCTCTCAATCATTAAAACCTCCGTAGCAAAAAGGAGGAGGGAAAAAAGCATTCTTCCGTTCACACTTTGGGGTTTGGGCCCGGGGCCATCAGAATAAATAATGCACACTCATTCCATGAAGTACCCAAACAGTAAACTGCTGAAGAGAGAGAAGTAAAGAGATAAGAGTGAAACCATGAAGGAGAATGGGAAAGAAACTCAAGAAAAATATGAGAAAGAAACCATGGAGAAGAATCCTAAGGGATCCATTGAAAATGGTGAGGCTGACGAGGTCACAATTGAAAAGCCAAAGATCAATTATAGAGGATGGAAAGCAATGCCATTCATCATAGGTATGTGATATAAAGCTTATCTTTTTGCTTCATTTTTTGTTGGTAGATTTCTGTATATTTATCCTTTTTATATGTAAAAATGAGAAACAATAAACTTTTTTCAGGGAACGAAACTTTTGAGAAGTTGGGAGCCATTGGAACCTTGTCCAACCTTTTAATATATCTAACTACCGTCTTCAACATGAAGACCGTAACTGCTGCTACTATAATCAACATCTTCAATGGTACTTGCAACTTTGGCACTTTAATTGGAGCGTACCTCTGTGACACTTACTTTGGTCGTTACAAGACCTTGGGGTTTGCTACTTGTGCGTCTTTTCTGGTAACGGAAACCTTCATGCTTTAGCAGTGCTGCAGTTTTGTACCTTTTACTCGACTTTTCCTTACTGAAAGTAAAGCACACTATACCCTTGTCTTTAAAATTGGATGGATAATGATGATAGTTGATATCTAGATGAAATCTTCACTTTTTTTTTTATAGAACCAAAATACGTTTATGTTTAGACCACAGAGTAGAAAGTGCCAAAAAACTGGTTTTTATGTAACCAGTTGGCAACTTAGCATGATAATATAATAATTTCCTAGAGTGTGACTGTGACAGACAACACTTATGATTTACCATTGCATAATTTAGTTGAATTCCTTTGAAAACATAATAGAATGCATAACATATCGCATTTTATACTTGGAAGGGACTACTTTGCATACAATTGACCGCGGCAATCTCTAAGTTGCACCCACCTCACTGTGCGAAAGAGAGGAGCATATGCAAAGGCCCAACAGCAGGTCAAATGGCATTTCTGTTTACGGGATTTGGACTAATGGTAATAGGAGCTGGCGGTGTGAGACCTTGTAACTTAGCCTTTGGCGCAGACCAGTTCAACCCCAACACAGACTCTGGGAAAAGGGGTGTTAACAGTTTCTTCAATTGGTACTTCTTCACATTCACTTTTGCGAAAATGGTGTCCTTGACTCTTATAGTTTATGTCCAGTCCAATGTCAGCTGGGCTATAGGTTTAGGAATTCCTCCAATCCTTATGCTTATTGCATGCGTTCTCTTCTTCGTGGGCACAAAAATATATGTCAGAGTGAAAGCCGTTGGCAGTCCAATGACTAGTGTAGCACAGGTTATTGTTGTATCAATCAAGAAAAGAGGCCTAAAGCCAGTGCCACAACCTTGGATTTCCCTTTTCAAGTACATACCTTCCGAGTCTGTCAACGTCAAACTTCCTTACACTGATCAGTTCAGGTAAACCAACTTCATTTCATTTCGAGCAGCCAAAGAAACACTAAAGAATTTGGTTTAAGACTTTGCTCGTTAGTTACTCGTGATGATCTTGTACAGGTTCCTGGATAAGGCAGCAATTATTACTCCCCAAGATAAGATAAACCCAGATGGATCAGCAGCTGATCCATGGAAACTTTGTAGCTTGCAGCAAGTGGAAGAAACAAAATGCGTGTTGAGAGTGCTTCCAATATGGGTATCAGGCGTTTTATATTATCTTGCTGTGGTCCAACAAAACACTTATGCTGTGTTCCAAGCTAGTCAATCTGATAGACGCCTAGGGAATACCGGCTTTAAGATTCCAGCTGCAACTTACGTTGTGTTCATGATGTTAAGTCTGACCATCTTCATACCGATCTATGATCGAGTGCTAGTCCCCTTTGTTCGAAGAATAACAGGAAGAGAAGGCGGTATCTCAATGCTTCAAAGAGTAGGCTTGGGCATAGTATTCTCTATCTTCACAATGTTAGTTTCTGCCTTGGTTGAGGAGCATAGAAGAACAATTGCTCTAAGCAAACCAACTTTAGGGATTGAGCCAAGAAGAGGTGCAATTTCATCCATGTCCGGTTTCTGGTTGATTCCTCAGTTTGCACTAGCGGGGTTAACTGAAGCATTTGCTTCCGTTGGCCTAATTGAATTCTATTACAAGCAGTTCCCGGAGAATATGAGAAGCATTGCAGGGTCTCTTTTCTATTGTGGCTTAGCAGGTTCTAGTTATTTCAGTAGCATCTTGATCATCATAGTTCACAGGACAACAAAGAGAGGAGCCTCTGGAAATTGGTTGTCAGAAGATCTTAACAAGGGAAGATTAGATTACTTTTACTTCTTGATCGCTGGTTTGGGAGTGATAAATTTAGGCTACTTTTTAATCTGTACAAGGTGGTACAGGTATAAGGCTAGTGAGGATGGTACTACTGAAGTCAACTTTGAGATGAAAACATCAGAGAAAACTTCAGCTTGATAGTAGTCAACGACCGACGTTTATGATTCTACAACCAAGTACGAGACAGTTGGATAAATACGGCTTCCAACTTGCACAAGGGAACTTTTGTTGATGATTAATAATGAAAAGCTCCGAAGTTAAAATAATGAAAAGCTCCGTCAGTGGTTGACACAGGATGTCCCATAGCATTAGGTTAACAATGCCAGAGCCCAAGGCCAAGAAGTTCAGTATTTTCTTCTTCTTAGGGAAACCGCAATCATGCAATGTTAAGCAAAATATACTCTCTGGTGTTTACTGTTGCCATTTAGCACAAACTCTGAATTTTCATTCAGCATATGAAAAATTATAATGGCTAATCGGATAATTTTGTTAGTATTGAAAACCTGTAAACACATTATTTTTGTTTCAATAAAGGCTAATTAAATAACACCTATAATTTTAAAGACAACATTGTTTTTATGTGTATAAATAGGTTTTTTAATCACAACTTAACAGTAAGGGGACGGAAGATATATTAATTAAAATATAGGAGTAGTATTTGATAGTTTTTAAAATCGGGAGACTAATATGATAGTTTGTTAAACACTAGGGAAGTTCTAAGGAATTAACCCTAAATTTTTATTTACATGATATTAAAATCTTTTCTTTACTCAAATTCTTAATATCTTGATTAAAGTTTAAAATTGATAAGTAATTGATTCACGCTTTGAAATTGTTTCACTAACAATTACTATTAATTTAATATTTTGATACAATTTATAACACTAAAAGAAAATGGAGTTGGATTCAAACTTTAAAAGTGTTTATTAAATAAAATTAGTTATGAATTAATTATCATAATAAATTGAAATGTTAAGGGCAATTTTAATCTTTTATACTTGGTTTCAATTTTATCATTTTAATAAAAATTGTAATATCTAAGAACTATTCCTCCTGTAAAGTAGCTGACATAGCACATAAGTTTAAACAAAAAACTACAATTGGTTGCCTATCTAATTGGTGCTGATACTAATTTCTTTTACAAATTGTTGAATGTCTATAATATGTACCAAAATTAAATGTTACATCCTTATTCAATAAGTTGCGTAAGGGTTGAGATATCTCAGATAAATCTTTAATAGATCTCCCATAGAAACCTTCATGTCCCAAGGCACTACTATTCCTCTTTTTATTGAGAGAAGATGGCATCTTATCCATTTCTTCTATATTCTCTTCATCTACCTTAATCTTATATGTTAAGATCTTATTACCTAAAATAATTTTTTTTCCTTATATTGCAAAGTGACACTTCTCTCAATTTAATACCAAATTAGTTATCTCAATGCACTATAAACCCTTATTCAAATTTGTTAAGCAATCATTAAAAGAGTTCCCAAAAATTTAAAAAATTAGCTCTAAATGTTTTCATGCTTTTTTTTAATAAAATCTAAAAATATGGACATTATTGCTCTAAACTCACCCATGAATCATTGAAAATAATATAGATTATCCCAATATCTAACCACTTTAGAATACAGTCCTAGTGACCTTTTTCATGTAAGGTTTGGCTTTCTTTGATTTTCAATAATCAGATTATAGATTTCTTTTTTTTAAAACCTATCTTTCAAATCTTGTGCATGCAAATGAAGAGTTGATCCTTCAAATTTTAGATATAGTCCACCTAATTATCTTTCTTTAAGAATATATACAACAATTTAACAAGTTTATCATTAGATAAGTAAGCATTAATGATAATAGGCAATGTTTCATTATCCACTAAGAAAACATATTCTAGGTATAGGGGCAATGGTTTCAATTTCAATATTGGGGGCTGCACATTAGAAGAAGGAGGAAGTGTTTTACCTTTACCCAAGTCCTCAAAGCTTTTACCTTGAATGTTGAACTTTGCTCCCTCTACTTTAGCTACTATTGTTACTAGTTTTACATCATATTGATTTGTTGTATCTCTATCCAGTAAGAGTTATTTTATATGGCCTTTTTCAAGTTCATGTTTGAAGATTTCTCCGATTAGTAAATCATGACAATCAATGTTATAAGTATGACTAGGTAAAATAAATTATCTAGTTATGTTTTTCGAATTAAACTTAACTTCTTCATTTTTCATGTTTAATAATAGCCTACCATTTTCACATTTATTAGTCATATGGTAGCTAAGAAAGGTCTTCCTAAGATAATGCAAACTTTAGTATTCTTTTCCATATCTAGAATAATGAAGTGAGTATGAATAAAGAACTTTTTGACCTTAACTAACACATTTTCTAATAAAACCAAAAGGCATTTAATATAATGATAAACCAATTACAAAGTTAAAATTATCAATGTTAATTTTTAAGGTCCTAATTTTTAACAATTGATCAAGGCATCAAAGACACTTGGAACCCAAATTACATAAATCTTTAGATAAATTAGCATTATTGATAGTGCAAAAAATAGAAGAACTCCTTAGATCCTTAAGTTTTGGTGGTAGTTTATTATAGATTATAGCATTCAGTTCGGCATTCAAGGAAATGTTCATAAACTCCCCCAATATTATCTTTTTAACTATGATCTCTTTGAGAAACTTGGTATAGGCAGGTATTTGTATAAAGGCATCTATAAATGAGATGTTTATGTGTAGCTACCTGAAGACCTCCAAGTACTTTTTAATAGTATGAGAGCCACATACTATTAAACCTCTTCTTGGATGAACTTTTCATTGCCTTTACCATTTGCCTATTAAACCTCTATCTCATTATGGTTATCATTTGATTACATAATCTCCTTACCATTTCTCAATTTCACCGACTTACATTGCTCCTTTATATTGCTTGATAAGGATTCTTTCCTCTTATAATTGACATAATTGATCAACTACCTAATTTGAAGTTTTATATTTTTATTTTAAGTAGCTATCAAAACCAATATTTAAAAAATTTTCAAATATCCCTATATTCATTTTTGCTAATATCTTAATATCAAACTCCCAATATGACTTACTTTATTATTACTATTACAGTTTTTGTTGAAATCTTAAAATATTACTTTGTCTTTGTCCTTCTCCTCTTATTTAGTAGCTCCAACCAAAGTGTGGATAATTTCGCCATCCTAGAATATATATGTTGTTTTTAGGTAATTTTATTGTCATTGGTAATTCTACTAGTAGTCCATGTGCTTTATTGGCTTAACAAAAGGGCTGCCCACTTGACATTCATTGTTAATACGACCTTCTAACTCATAACTCAATGCTTGAGTTGGACTTATAGATCAATTCAAGCTGTCAATTTTTCTTGTAAGTATTTCTACTTTAGTTGCCAACATTATGACCACATCCATATCTTGAATACCTGCTGACCTTAGTGCCCTAGCCCTACTTGATAGCTTATTAGTAGTTTTCATCGCCATTTCCTTAATCAAGTTCAAGGCAACTTCAAAAGTTTTATTGTTTAAGGTTCCTCCAACTGATGTATCTACCATTTGTTTTATAGCATAATCAGATAATGTAGACCATTACAGAAGGTATGAAATTGAAACCATGTTGGTAGTTCATAACATGACATCTTAATCTGATCTTTATACCTCTCTCATGACTCATATTGGATTTTATTTTCTAACTATTGATAGGTAGAGATATCATTCTTTAGGTTAGAAGTCTTACTAATGGGAAATACTTGGTTTATCTGTTAAATTATCCCACATGGTGATTGAATCTACGAGATATGACTTCAACCACCCTTTGGCCTAGATATCACAATGAGAATAGAAATAACCTCAATATGATAGTATTGTTAGATATTACATTAACTTTGAACATGTAACATATCTCCATGAAATTGACAATATATGTATTTGTATATTCATTAGGTAATTTGTTGAATTGCATAAACTGTTGCAACATTCGCGTGATGTTCTGTTTAATCCCATAATTATTCAGTATGATCATAAATCATGGTATGCTTCACTATATCCTCATAAAAAATGACTTCTTATAGTATAACATAAATCCTATGCTCACTTTCCATATGATTACAATGTTGAATTACTTGTGTAGAAATCTTCTTTCTCTCTCATAGTGTTCGTAAAAGCATATTCTCAATCTTTGAATCTTTTCCAAAAGCTCCGAGAACTTTATTCTTGTCATACACCTATAGTTAAATTTATATAAGCACAAATAAAAATTCAATAATTAAATAAAATAATTGAAATAAATATAAACAAAATATCTAGATTAATAGTTCTTAAATCTCTTCAATATTGCACATATTGCCTAATAACTTTATGTATATTTTATATACATTTTCCATTTTAATACAAGAGTAAGGCAAATAGACTTATCATTCTGTAATATTAAAGTGGTAGTAGGGGTCGATCTCATAAGAGATGAATATAATTACTAAGTTTAATCTTCTCAATATTACGTAATTAATAATAAATTTTATTGAATGAATTTAAAAATGAATAAAAATGTAAACTAATTTGGATCACCACTAGAAAACTGAAATAACGATCAATAAAGAGAATCAATATGAATAAAAAAGAGTTCCCTTCTAACTTCATCTTGCACCCTCGATTTAATTATGGGGATTCTAATATTTAGACCAATAAACTTTCCTAAAACAATGATCTATCATTCATCAAGGTATAACCACCTATCTCTATATTAATTGACCAACATATATATGTAATTAGCTACCCTTGAAATGTACAAGGCTCTTTAAAACCTCACAATAAGTTATGTTAGAAGAGCCACGTAGGTCTATATCTAGATCCTCATTAAATCCTCAATATATGTTTCTAGTTTAAAAGTCATTTCGATTATATTTATATATGAATTCTAATTAAATCTAAGTTATCGCTTGTATATGATCAATATTAAGATTAACATACATCAATCCCAAACATATAACACACATAAATAACTAATTATAAAATAACTTTGAAATAATTTTTCCTAAAAAATGAAAAAGCCATTATAAATTAAGATCTTGACGTTTTTATGTAGCTCTCTTCCTTGGAATGATCATGGATCTCTCTCTTTGTTGAAAATATGTCAGAGTGCCCTCTATGATGTCTCTATATCCCTAACCTACAACTAAGATGGGAACTTTTGAAGTAAACAAAAGTTACCAAAACTATAATCTATGTGTTATTTAAATAGAAAATTTTGGAAGAAACACACTATGGCACAAGGTCGAGTGTCAAGCCATGTTCATCCAAAAATGATGTTATCTTCATATTTGTATTTGTATACTCCTCCAATAATTAGCTATACCATTCCTCAAACAACTCTTCCACAATCACCTAAAATAAGACATAAAATCAATTAAATCAAGATAATTTGAATGGAAATTTTATCTCATAGAATTCTCTCCTCCTTAGCTTGTTTAAATATAAAGAATTATCAAATTCATCATTAAATTCCTTATATGGGAAATCGAATGAAGAATTCTTAAGTTTTACATCTCCAAAGAAGCTTATTATAAGTGAAGAAGGGGCAATGTCATTAGAAACCTAGATGCAACTGGGGTAGTGGATTGTAGACTAATAAACTTGCGTAATTCAATCATTTTATACATTATAGGATTTAAACCACAAAATTGAATGTCAATAAAAAATGAACTAAAAGGTGGTTCTCTTATCCCTTGTTGGTTGCTCGAACTAACCATATCCTTGTTACATGTTATAATAAATCTATAGGGATGAAGAAAGTAAGCTTACCTCTGAAAATTGATTATATGTCTTAAGTGTCATCCTTAAAACACTATAGCCAAAATGTTAGAAAGTTTCCTAGCAAACTTCGTCCTTTCTCAAGATGCTCATAAAAGCATCTTAATCTTTGATTTTTTTTTCACAAGCTTCGAGAAGTTTATTGTTGTCATTCATTAAGAGTCACACATTTACATTTAAATTTATATAAGCAAAGCAAATAAAAAGTCAACAATTAAATAAAAATAATTAAGAATATAAAAAATGACTAGATTAATAGTTACCAAATCTCTATAATATTACACATATTCTCTAGTAACATCACTAAAAACTTGATATGTGTTTTATATATACCCTTACTATTTTAATGCAAGACTAGTGCAAGTAGACACATCATTCTATAATAGTAAAGTAGTAGTAGGGATCGATCTTATTAGGGATGAATATAACTACTAAGTTTAATCCTCTCATCATTATCTATGGTACGCCTTGAATTGTACGGTATTCACAACTTTGGATTTAACTTCAAAAATAAACAAACGTAAGCCTTGAATTGCATGTCTATCAATTAGAATGAAACTTTGAAACTATATCAAATTTGTTTGGAATTCAGGGGAGAAAAAAGATAGAAGATAAAAATATTGTACAGTACAATAGTCTATTAAAAACTAATAACTACAAATATAATATACATTTAACAACATACCTGTGCTGTTATGATAAAAGTTCACCAACGGAGGAGCAATGTCTTAATCCTTTTTCTTTACTTAAGCCAAACCATGTCTGATGTGCAGTGTGTAGTTCACAAATTATAATTGAATAACGTAACAAGCTCATTCAATTGACTAATTCTATGACCAAACATCCTATGAATATATGTTTTGTGGTATTACACGTTTTATTGAATTCTTACTGTTTGGCCTTTATTTTGTTAAAGGACAACACGTAGCCCTTTGGATGAATTTTGCGAGCGTGCCAGGAAGTTTAGGTATTTCCGAACCAAAGAAAAATAGGAAAAAGGTATTGCGCCTTGTAAACTGACTAGAAATCAAAACGACTGTGTTTTCATTAGAAAGGGACAAAAACTAACGAAAAAG